>CM071928.1:14330882-14573859 GCA_016081115.2 Rehmannia glutinosa
GCTGCATTGCTATTTCTCAAGTTTTCACATTATGTAGACACATCATTAATCGATTAAAGTCATGATGATAGAAATGACTGTGATCGCTCGGGTAATCAAATAAATTTTTAAAGAGATGAGCAGTCGTGTTACATTCATAGCCGCATTTTCGTGAACTGCTGATTCAGACAAAGACCCAACAACTCGATAAACTTTATTAACATGTATCACTGGGATAAAGCTATATCCGATAAAGCCGACACCGACAAAAGCTATCAGCAGGACAACACTATACATGCATAAACTTACACTGATAAAGCATTGCATAAACCATACACGTGTTTAAAGCTTACACTGGGACAGACATATCAATGCAAAGTTTAATAAATATATCGTCAGACAATCATGTAATAGTAAATGCAATGAAACGATGCGTACTAATATAAATAAGTTGATTCATTACGACACAATGTTTCTATTAATAATCTTAAACTCTATGTCCCCTGCCACACCTAAGTCAGCTACTCCTCTATCTAAGATTCTACGCCACCTGCAGATCCAAATCGGGTCCTCATGTGCAAACAAGTCAGGCGCTGCCTTTCGCAATCGAGGATTTATTTCCCACACCACGAAGCAGTAATTTGTAAAGTAGGTAGTAATGAGATGTGGGCGACATGTTAAAATATGTATGTTTCGATGCGACGCATCATGTGGGCACCACATGGAGTTTCGCTGCACTACATGGAGGGGATATGTGAATGCTTCGATCCTAATCGACCACCTCAATGTGACAATACTTCCAATCATAATGGGGCTCTCGGATTTTCATAACTTACCTATGTGTATCCTCGTATGTATGGCGAGATATCGGTTATCATCCGCTTACCACCAACACCGAGAAATCGACCGATGGTATAACTCCACAATCGTACTGACGTCGGTTATCGCGATAGCCAACGATACGTATTAACGAGTTCAAGATCCTAAATATCTCGTCCTCCAAATCGTAGATGGGCCGCCATATAAATTGCCAAAAATAACCATATATTAAATGATGCGGCGTGATTGATTGATAAGACAAACACTATAAATGTGTAATACTTGACGCAGGCAACAACCGATCGTTTCATATATCAATAATCAACGCCTAATGCTACACCACGGTTGTGGGTATTTGCATCTATCCTGCCCTGGTATGGTGGTAATTTCCCAACACCCTACCATCAACTCCTCCTGGCTGGTACCATATAATCAGCGTAACTTATATTATCCCCGCACTATGTTGTTCATCCGGAATCACGCCTAAATCTACCCAAAAATATCGCATACCAACAAATATGCCACGATAATAATAAATATATAATTGTGAGAAGACTCAATGGTCCACACGACCTTTTTATCCTGCTTTTATAAAGAAACACAAAGCTCACGATACGCAGATGCCAAAACCGCACTCGCTCAACTAAAACGCCCTGCCAACATTCTTCTACCGCCGCAGATATAATAACTTAAACATTATTTATGAAAGAGCCCAGATCATACGACATCCTAACAAATGAGCGCACAACCACTAACTCTCGTGTATCATCATCGATTCGCCGCTATCCACCGCCTACATCATAGCCGTCAGCTGGGCTTCATCGCTTCGCCGCTGCTTGCCTCGGGCTGGCCGTCATGGTTCACTTTTCGCCCATATATAGTTTTCAGAAGCATGGAGATGTAAAATGATTTTCAACTCATGCAAACTTACCCATTCGCAAGCAGGGGCGGTGCTACATACTGGGGAGGGGAAAGCCGGTGCTGGCGAGGAGGCGCCATTAAATAAATAGATACGAGCCTTCTGTGTGGCCTACAAAAAGAAAGGCAGCGCCAAGCCAAATGGCGCATGCCATGTCAAAAACTTAAAGAAGCTCCTTCAGAGGAAATGTACTGACGAAGTGCTCCAGCCAAAGAGCCACTTATAATTTTAGCACTCTAGATTTCACCTCAATTTTGTGAAAAGTTATGCAAATGCCATACCGTTAATTTAGCCCTCATTTCTCCTAAAATGTTTGAAAAAACTCAAATCATTTGCTGCAATTTATATAATTATCATATATTGTAGAATGTAATAATTAACTTTATATAAATATATATTTTATTTATTAAAAAAAACCAACGTATAATAATAGAAATGTACAAACCTTGTTCATTAAACAAACTTTTTATGTAATTTTTTATTTCATAGCTTTTCATCGAGTTAAAAACTTAATCAGAATGAGATATCTTACACAGTGTAGGTATTTACCATCAAGTTCATCTTCTACCTTTGGTGGTGGCAGGGATCTGAATCGAACAAGTATCGATGGATCATGAAAAGATCTGCAAAAGGATTGAAAGTTAAAGCTATCAAACAAAAAACGGAGCATACCGTAATCCCCAGAACAAGAGTACGTCAGGAAAGATGAACGTCCTCTCTCGAATTTCTTGGCCAAGGTTCTGTCGACGAAATTGATTAATCGGGATATATTTCTAACAATATCTTCCCTGAATTCTCCAGGCTACGAGGAAGATCATCGAGATTGAGGCAAGTGGAGAATTTATTTGTTTTGGAATTTTGAACTCGGTGGATCGAAGAAGGGCATTAACATAGACCTGCACTTTTAGAAATTTCCATTTATGTTCCAAGAGATTAATGGTGTATAAAGCCCAGATACGCTAGACTTTACGAAGTGGAGGTGTGGATTCAATGCCACAATGTTCTAGCTGCCTATATGCAGGATGAGATCATCCGAAGGGTTGATAATCGAATAGAAAAGGTCATCAAAATTGATAAAGGAGATCACGACGTATTGTTAGGCGATTTGTTGAATGAATGTAGTTGAGTGGATAAGCCGCCAAAGCCACATTATTATCCAAGAGGATGACGGCGAGAGAAGTCTTACATTATTACCTGAAAAACTATCGGATTTTTGTTACGCGTAGGTAAGGTTAGTCATTCGGAGAGAATGTGGATGAAAATAAGTAGCGGACGGTGAGAAGATGGAATATGGTAATTGGCTGCGAGCGAACTTTTCCATTGGGGAAAAGCAAAATTGAAAAATGATGACGGATGGAGTAACAAAAGACGAAAGACTCAAACCCTTAATCGAAGAAGATGAGCGGGAGATGAAAAGAGTCCAGGTAGTAGATGTGGATTATGGAGAATTGATGTAAGACATCGCGGTAAGTGGTGATTCACATGCACCAGACAACCTTAGCTTTATTTCAAAGATCTAGCGGGGTTTTGAAACTTATATCTTAGAGGGCAAAAACAATAAAGAAAAATAATAGTGAGAAAATGGATAAAGAGCCTCCAAGTGGTGAAGATATCGATCCAGTCTGATGAAACTAAAGTGTTACTCCATCATTATTCCAAGACATACAACGCCCAATCACAAGGCGTAGTCCAAAATCGGAAACGCACAGTATGAAAGAGGGAAAAAAGGTAATTCAACTCTCTAAGAAAAGAAACGGGTCTCAGAGAGGGTTATTCGATGGCGACGCTGTGTAATAGAGAATGTAGCAAAGAAGAAAAACTCGAGGATCGGAGAGGATATAATGAGGATGAAGGAGAATGAGGATACGTGTGATATTGAAGTGGAGAGTTTAGGTTTACAAGGCAACTGCCCGCTTAAGAGTTGCATAATTTGGAATGCTCGAGGCTTGGGAACCCGCTGACATTCCGGGAGCTTAGAGCTAAGTAAGCATTAAAAGGGACTTAAAATCTTTGTTTCTTGTAGCGAAATAAGAATGAGAGTAAATAATTAAGAATGGAGAGAAATGTGGGTTATGAAGGGATGTTTATGTTTGATAGTGAAGGAAAAAAAGTCCGAGTTCATTTTTGCCGGAAGTAACCTTTAGTTGTTACTATCTTCATCTTACTCAATGGGCCATGCATGGTAGGGTGCATGAAGAAGATAAAAATTGAGATTTATAGGGTTAATATGGAACCGACGTACACAAGAGGATATACTCATTGGGAATTAATCTCTAGAAATTAGCGCCATTGAGGAATTGAAAATGGTCGGGTTAATATTTGCAGGGATTGTAACCAATATGGTAAACCACAATGAGAAAATGGGCGGCGGATGGGGCCGCAGTCCCAGATGGATGAGTTTAATAGAGTACATTGAGGAGTGCGTTTGTTGCGTTAATTATAATGGAAGCATGGAGATCGTGTACTTAAAAAAGTAGGGATGAAAGAATTTTTGAGAAGCTATTCGATTTTTTACGCGCTCAGTGGATATTACTTACCAACTGACTAATATGCGACAATAGAATATTGGTTTCTTCGGATCATAGAAGTAGTAAATGCTTAGTTGGTAGTGGTACTGTGGAGATTACAGCAAAGAAAGAGGATTCCCAGCCAACGGCCAAACGTTTTCAAATTTGAAAAGTTTTGGTGTGTAAATTATGAATGTTGATCGAGTGATTGAAGGAGAGGTTGGAATAGGGAGGTGCCAAAAATCTATACAACAAAAAATGGAATTGTGCAAAGTGTAGAACTTCAAAGGTGGTGACATTAAATTCTACTGCCTCATATACACTCCGAAAAGAAGAGACAAGCTCTAACCACATAAAGGACACATAGGAGCGGTCAGAAGGAAATTACACGATTGGGAGGCGTGTCGATTGAAAAGCTTGCCACTCGGGGAGGAGATTTTCCTCGGAAACAACTTAGTGAAATAATTGGTTAAAACATGGGGATAAAAACACGCCATATTTCCCAAGACATCTCACCAGGTGAATAAGATTAACTTGGATTGGCCTCAAAATAAAGGGGATTGCATGCAGCCGAGCAGCCATGGGGAAATAATAAGCGACTATTTAAGTGAATATTTACCTCAAATAACCCGTCGCGGGGAGGATATCAAATTTCTTGCAATTTATGGAGCGAATGTAGATGAAGATATGAACAAGCATCTAATCGACGTTTGATGCGAAAGAAATAAAAAAAAACTCTTTGACATGTTTCCGGATAAAGCCCGGGGCGGGGATGGTTTAACGATGATTTGTTTCAAAAATATTGGCCAATTGTTGGGCTGGGGCGTGATGATAGAATTCTTGTCAATCTTAAATGATAAAGGGGACCTAAGAAGATGGAATGAGTCGATTATCACCTTGATCCCTAAGGTGGCTAAGCATGTTTTGTCAAAGAATTTAGGCTCTTATAAGCCCGTGCAATGTGATGTACAAAATTATAGCTCGGCTATAAATGAATGAACCGGTGTCTTTTAAATGACATTGTGGATGAATTTCAGAGTGTTCGTCCCGGACGCGATTGCGGATAATGTTATATTGGGATTTGAGAGTATTCATTGGATCCGTAATCATATGAATAGCAATTGAGATACATAGCGTTGAAATTATATATGAGCAAAGCGACGATAAGGGTAGAATGGCGCTCTTTGGGGCTCACAATGCGTCACGGGGTTTTGATGTGAAGTGGATTGAACTCATCCTTAAATGTGTGAAAACAGTTCAATACTTATTCAACCTTAACGGGAGGTGGTTGGCTCGGTTAGGCCAAAATGGGGATTACGGCAAAGGTGACCCTCTCTGCATACTATCTTTTTTGTAATTTACTGCAGTGGGGCTATCATTATTATTTAAACATCATTTGGAAGCGAGATGGATAACGGGAGTTTGAATTGCTTGAAGATGCCCCCCCATTATCTCATCTATTTTTTTGTGGATGATAGTTTAATTTTCTATTGAGCTACTGAGAGGAGGAATGTTGTCGGTGCAAGTATACTAAAAAGAGTTATGAGAAGAATTTGGACAACTCATCAACTACGACAACAATGATCACCTTGACCCAAATACGAAACCTGAGATTGTTGATTTCTTTAAAACGACATTCACGGTCCGATAGTACAATGGCATGACATGTATTTTGGGCTCCCTACCTCTCAATACTGAAGCAAAAGGCTCCAATTTGGGTACTTGAAAAGAAAATTTTGAGCAAAATAGCGGGATGGGGAGGTAAAGTACCGAAGGTGGTAAGGAAGTGCTCATTAAATCGGTCCTCTGATCTATCCTGACTTATGCAATGTCGTGCTTCCGATACCACAGAGACTATATGTGATGAAATTGAGGGTGCGTGCGCGCAATTTTTGTGGGGGATGGAAGGGCAGAAAAACTTCACCGGCGGAAATGGGCCGAGCTATGCCGCCCCAAAGAGTACGAGGTGGAATGGGTCTTTTGCAATTTAAATGAGTTCAATAGAGAGCTTCTAGCCAAGCAAATATGGAGAATCATTCGAAATCCTAATAGTTTGGTGGCGCGGGTATTAAAAGCGAGATATTTTAAGCATGTAGACATTATGGAGGCTAGCTTGGGTGCGAAGCCATCTTACATATGGCGGTCGCTTGTTATGGAAGGGGTTGCTCGAACGGGGTTTCATGGCTAGTGGGGGATGGACGACAAACAAAGATATTTCAAGGATCATTTGCGGTACGGGTGAGATCTGCTGAACCGGCATGCGATGCTGAACTAAATGAGAATGCCACGTGAACTGGCTTCGAGAAATGGCGTGTGGGATGCTCAAAATTCAAAACTCATTCCTCAGTATGTTGCTAGTGAGATTTTAAATTTACTAATGCCAGCAAATGGGCATAGGATACGTGATTGGAATACGATCAAAGGAAATTATTCTGTTAAATCAGGATACCAATTCGGGTCAGGTATTTTTAATTGAACTTCAGACTTTGCTGTGTCCTTTATGGTGTAGGTCCGAGGTGTGAGTAAGGTTTTAGGGGTGAATAAATCCCAACAACCCCGATTTTAGTCCTTTTAAAGTATTACGAGTCGAATACGGCTAAGTCCTTGGGGGCCATTAAGTTAGTTAACTTTAAGCCAAAGTTAGCCCTCAGCGGACTCGATTGAAGGTACATTGATAGAATAACTTTCAATTGTTTAGTCAAAATCTTAACTTGTTTGTGATGAGATTTTTTCCGGAAGACTTACCACCTTTTTAATTTGATTTGATTTGTTTTAAAACAGTTTTTTACACTTAGTTACTTATCGGTTGGATAACAAATTATCAAAAATGAATATAAAGATATGTCAGAAATAAAATGCTAAAATGTAAATGACATAATAATTTTTTATAGAGGTTGAAGATGAGGTAAATTCTCTACTCCTCTCTTCTCCAACTCTGGAGGAATCAGCTAAGTAGTGATCAGTACAAAAGTGGTTTCGGTCGGATCAGAGTCTTGATCACATACCGGTGACTTGCTCCTTTGCAGGACTCGATCTAGAGATGCTCTTGGTAACCTGCAGGTTGGATTTCTCGTCCGACTCGCATTACTTTCCGGGCTTAACGCGCGCTGGTTCAATAACTTTCCGAGCTTCTGGATTTGATCACGAAGCCCTCCGATAACTTGAGATTGGTTCGACTTGAACCTTTCTACAATCCTCCTTAGAAAGTAGCCCCCTTCTTCTTCAAAAGTTTATATTCATGAGTTTGAAGTTGTCTTTCTTCATGACTTAGTGTTGGATCGATTTCCGAGCCATTTAGGCTTGAGGATTTTGCTAGAATAAGCTTGAGAAAATTTTTCGCAGTTCTGAGAATGAATGATGCTTGTTATCTCAGGTATACGAGTTCGGAGTTAACGAGTAACCTTTTCTCAAAGTGATTCTCACTTTTATAGTGAACTTTCTGTCTGCATTGAAGAGATAGTCCGATTTTCAAAATCACTTGTGTTCATTGGCTTGTCTTGTTGTAGTCTGATGTTGACATTTCGCATCGTATTAAATGAGCGTTGTTTCAGTCGACCGCAGGTCGATCTTTATTGGTTTATTAAACTGCATCCTGGGTGAGCGGCTTTAAGACATAGCGTGGCGGATGTAAGTATTACTTGTTTAATAAATTCCTTTGACTTTTGTGCAGCGGATTCTTTTCGATCGTCTTGACTTAGATGCAGTATCTTTATTCCCAGTGACTTTGAGTTAGCTTCGATGCGATGGATGACTATCCGTCATTTCAACTTGAGACTTGGCTTTGAGTTGAGCGAGTTGACTCTTCATCGTTGTGTCTCAATTTGATAGCTCCTTCAATCAGTCCTTGATCTTCTTCTTGGCCATACTCGATTGTTCTCCGGCGAATCTTCGTTCCGATCTTGATTGGCTTTGTATTCCCAGTACTTATCTTGACTTAAATTTCAATACGATTACTATCTATTCTGATACAAATTACAAGGGGAAATAGGTGCCAACTTTCTAGTCCCCAAGTTTTACATGGCATTAAATCAAAATCTAAGCAATAAATTTTCCAACAATTTTCCTTTTTTGATGATGCCAAAACTTGAATACATATAAAAATATGTAAATAGCAAAGATACACTCTGACAATGCGAAAAAAGAATGTATGTGTTAAACAAGGATCGTTTTATTGATCATATCATTCTTGTTCTTAACATTGTTTACAATGTGCATCGAGCAATCGAGCATATACTATTTCCTTAAAAATCTGATTTTTTCATTAAATGTACAAAAGATTTACATACACATGTATTTACAAAGTAAAATACATAAAGGGGTTAAGCAACAACACTTCATCGCCCAACCATTGCCTTCTTTCTTCTTGACTCTGTCTTCAGTGACCTTTTTCTTTTCTTTTAGCACCTTCGATTCTTTCCTCTCGTAAGCTCTCTTTAACTTTATCTCTCTTTTTCTTTCCGTCTTCTTTCGGTGATCTTGCCTTTTGTTTTCCTTCAATCCTCTTTACATATTGATGTTCCTTATCTTCTTGATTGGCTACTTTATTGTACCCGGCTAATAGATCCTTTTCTTGCCTGGATCTATATATTGATATTTTTAGGTAGAGGTCTAGGTTTAAAACTCTCACTCCGCCACTTCTTCCTCCTCCTTACAGGGCGTGTATTGTATCTTTGAGTCTTCTTACCAAAGATGGTGGCTTTAGTAGTCCTGTTGCTTGTCTTCTTCCACCACGACGGACCTTTCTCTAAGTACAAGTCCAGCAGAAGGCTATGGACATGTTTTTTGAAATATCCCGGATTCGAGCGTTTTGGATTCTTCTTGATCTTGCTCTTTGTCAGTCATCCTGGAATGGCATATATATCTTTTCCTACCGAATGCCTCAATTGTTTCAACATTTCTTCAACACGAACATCAGATTCTCTTGTCGAAATTCTCCATCTCTAGCTTCTACAATCTTTTTCTTATGAGACATGGGCACTGCAGAGTGATAGAGCGGAGAAATTCTGAGAAATTTGTTGATTATGTTGGTTGTGACATGACCTGCCGAGGGTTTCGGCAAGCATTAAGGTCACATCCTTTTGATCTTTCCTCAATAACTTTTCCTTTAGATTCCTTCTTCTCACTTGTTGCATCACATTGCTCTACACATTGTCTCTTTCAAACTCTTGGTATTCCTCTTTCCCCTTTTTGCATCATCAAGGAGAGAGAGGAACTCTGGAAACATGTCGACAAACACGAAGTCCATCTGATGGTTGAATCCATTTGACCGTCAGTGCGGCAGGCATAACGTAAAGTCAGAACGGGTGGCCTTCGACTCGATTGCCAACCCGTTTCATCGTCTAAATGATGGGAAGTTTCAATTTGGTCATAATCTCGCCGAGTCCGAATTTCTTGTGAAACTCTGCGGCGAAGCTCCATTTCGTTTTGTGAGAGGCATGCAACCTCTGAAATGTGCTCTGCATTCTCTGCTTCTATCTCGCATTGTCTGCGCTCCGACAAAGCATTCTATTATAGAGTGCCTTGAAGTAACGAATTTGTTCGAGCGTATGGCGATTCTTTGCTTGACACGGCTCCTGTTCTTATCACTATCCCTTTCCAAGTCGGTATGAGGGTAGCATCTCGGATTGTCGGCCGGCGTATGCTAATGAAAGGCTTGCGATGTCGTTCGATCTCAATCTCTAAATTTTCTTGAAGACTTCATGGATTTCACCGTTATTTTAGATTCGGTGGTGGCCATTCAACGCTGGTCGAGAAATCAAATTCTATTTACACATGATGAGTCGATGGGGATAATGGGTTCTTCAGCGTCAGTACTTTTCTTTCTTTAGTGATTCTTCTTTCTAGTGCGGGAGTTCGATTGAGAATAGGAAGGTCTTTCAAATGCACATCTGTCTGTGTGAAATGACAAGCAAGTCGTTTTGTTGCGGCTAAGGCTGCGCGAGTTGGTCATGATTCGACTAGGTCCTTGATGGTAATGACCCGTGTGGTTGAGCCTCAATTTGTGCCTTTGGCCGACTTCTTCTGATCTCGGTGGTTTGTCTTTCGAGTTAGTTTATTCGCCGGTAATCGGTAAGCGTCGTGCCTGAAAATGATGAGATTTGAGGTTTAGCTCATCATCAAATTGAATGTTTGTCGGCGGCTTTGAAGTCCGGCTTTGCATTTGGAAGAACATCCTCAATTTAGTCTTTTTGATGTGCGGCAGGGTGTATCTAACCTCATCTTGTGATCCAGGAAAAAAGATATGTCGAAGGGTTGTCTTGGAATCATGAAGACACTTATCTCCTACCGATTTGCTTCCAATGTGAGCAGGGAGGGATGTTGCATTTCCGCCTTTACCCAGGGAAGTCTCAACTCCTCCCTTTCGCCTTCATTACCTCATGCGGTCTCAATCGCAGCAGTGCCTTACATTCCATTCTGACGCTTGGTACATGCTTGGTGGTCTTTCGCAGTGGCATCTCTTTGGATTGCACTTTCATTGCCCGTAGAGTGTTAACTCCCGGGCAGATCCATTTTGTGCCTCGACGCGATCAAAGTGATGTCTCGGCCGCTTGAAGTGGTTGTACCTTAAATTTCGAGACAGACTCAACTGCGTCCGGAAGCCGTCAAAGTGACAACTTGTTGTTCTTTTTCTTTCCTTCTCCACTTTGCCTCCTTTTCTACATTGTGGAGTCATCGTAGCATCCTCTGACCACTAGCCGCAGTGGAGTGAAGCTTCCCCTCAATTTGGCCGACCGAGTGACATGTTGGGGTCACCGCTCCAAACTCCCTGGCCGCTTCCATCGAGTGCTCAACCATGGGGGCGTGGTAAGGCACCTTCCAACAGGTTGGCTCAGCTTTGGGTGCCCAAGTTCCCGATTCATCGCTAATTCTTTAGATCCGTTTCTCCAGGGATCAAAGTGGTTGCAGCAATAACTATGGTAGTGTTGTACCACTCCCAACGGGTCGATTTCAGTGAGATTTGGGAGACTCTCATGGTCCTTCCATCACCGCTATTGCTCGCATCAACAGATTTCAGCATGGCATCTTTTTGCATTTCCAACTCCTCTCGCCATAGCGCGGGTTCCGTCCTCATCACTAAGGAGCATGTCAATGTGAGGATGAGTGTGGTCGTTGGTTCGGTGAGAGGACAAATGCTGCTTTTCTCATGATCATCGCCTCACCGCTTAGCCTTTTCTTGTTCCTTGCGAATTTGCAAGATGTTAATGCGCTTATCCTCATCCGGGCTTGCAGATAAAGAATCAATTCAAAAACCGAAGCAGTTCCTCTTCTTCAATAAACTCGATGTTCAAATCGCTTCTGGGAGTAACTCAACTTCCATTTCCTCCACTCGCAGACTGCTCTGGATGTCCGGGTACAAGGAGAGTACATAAATATGTCAACATCATTCTCCTTCTTGTTGGCCTTTCCTTCGTGAATAGAAGGTAGCAAATTTTGTTGCTCTTCACCTTCTAAGGCAAAGATCTGTAAGTGCGGTGGAGACATAGTCCTGCGAGGAGGGAATACATTGTCTTCGCCGCTTTCATGTTCCTCGGTTGTTCTATCCACAACCTGGTCTTCCTCGAGGGCCTCCATTGATCACCCCATTGGCAAGGTTTCATCTAAACTTCGAGACCGCACTTCTTCGCTAGCCTCGTTGATTTTCTCAAGTTGAAAGTGGCGTATCACTGTTGTCTTCAAGCTCGGAAAGCATGGTGATTCTTCTCTTCTTCTTAGTTTTCACCGAGAGGAATATCTCGGTTCTACTTTTTCCAGGTTTCCGTAAAGGCCTTCGAGAGTGGCCTTAACCCATTGCCGCCCTTCTCGCTCCGCGATCCTCTTTCTTAATCCGTGGAGAAGGTATTAAGGGTTCTTACTCCACCGCGTCAGCAGGATAGGTGTGTCTTTTTCTTTCTTGCAGAGCAGCCTTTCTTTTACCGCCGGCAAGTTCTCTTTTAGGAGGGAGGAATCGTGGTTCGATGGGGTGTTGGTTCCCCACCGTGTGTCACCACTTTGGCAGCTCTCTTCTGGGCACCTAGGAGAGATTTGCTCGAACATCTTCTTGTTGACATGAAATGGCTTTCCATGTCTAATGGGAACACCTTCACCTCCATCGATGGCCAATGACCAGGCATAGCCGTTGATCTCCAAAGGATCCATCCTCCTTGAACGACTTGTTGCCAATATTCTCGCAAAGTCTGTTTTTTGTAAATGAATTCACTTAATTGATCTTCTTTCTTCCATGATCGCGGCCTATGACGACGGCTTGATTTTGGACGGTGATTGAAGCCGCCAAACTCACATGTCTACACACTTCGCGATGATATCCATTAGTTTATGATAATCCTCCTTCGCAACTTCTTTCTCATTTATGTAGACAACTTGCAAAGACATCTGTGTTTGCTATTACCTTCCATGCAGTTGACCAAATTGACGCCGGCTTCATATATTTCCGATGCCCTCCCGATGGCAAGCGATGACGGTGTTTGCAAGGTCCTTTGCGGTGATTAGAATGTCCTTGCGGTGGACGGAGGACTTAATCCCTTCGCTTCGCGACGGCATTGATGTAAAACCAGCGACCTCCTCAATGTATGTCATTTGATATTCCATGGTGAGGAATGGTTTCCAGTCCGGATTTCCGATCTTATCCGCTATCTTCTTCATGGGTTTCATCGAAAACCCTCGCTTATCATCCCCTCAAAATCCACGTTGATCCTGTGGATTTGCTTTGCGAGCTTAGCGAAATCATGTCCATAGTGCCGTTTTAGTGAGTTTTACCGAATGAGATCAGTGGCCAAACCGACTTGAGAACTAGTAGGGTTTTTGAGAGAAAAGCTTGCTTTCTTTACTCGGGAAGATGAACAGTTTTAGGAAACGGTGAGAGAGAAAAATCAAGCGATTGAGTATATAAGGGTTATGAGAGGACGATATTTTTGTTTTTGAATATTGATCAAGATCAACGGCCAGGGTTAGCACGGCACATTGCATTTAATTTCTCGCGTTAATGCGGCAGCATTTATATCCAATCATATGCTTATGTGTAGCTTTTGATCGCATCCGCCATTATTATTACGGCGTCATCCTTAAAAACTTTCCGCTCATTAAAAACGCGTTTTTTGTCACTTAACTCATAAATGACTCAGCTTACTCCTTAAATGACTCAACTCTTCTTCTCTATTTGAATAGTGTCTCGGTGTCACCAACTCGATGGCCCACTTTTCCGATATCGGGTGATTCACTTAGGATTCATGAGATTTGCTCTGTTTTCATCTTTTCATGAATCCTCTCTTCTCATGAGTCTTCTGAGTGCAACTCATTTCAATTAGCCCTAGCTCATGCTTAAGCTCTTCAAATCTTGATTCACATAGGGGTTTGGTGAATATGTCACTAACTCATTTATCGTTGAGATATATTCCACAATGATGTCTTCTTTTTCGAGCATGATCTCTTATAAAATGATATCCGACATCAATGTGCTTTGTTCTAATGCAACACAGATTCTAAGTGATTGCAATAGCACTTGTGTTATCACACATAATTGGAATCTCTTTTTCTTCAATTTCATAATATCTCAATTTGTTGTCTCATCCATAAGACTTGGAAATAAATTTGCTGCAGCTATGTATATGCTCTCATTTTGTGGATGTGGCTATTGAGTTTTTGCTTACTAAACCGCCAGAAACCGTCTGTTTCCAAGCATTTGACATGTGTAAAATATTTTTCCTGTCAACTCTACATCCAAAGATAGCCGAAATCTGAATAACTAGTAAGCTTGAATCCACCTTCCTTTGGATACCATAATCCAAATTCTTGGCATCCCTTCAAATATTTTAGGATTTTCTTAGTCATAGTCATGTGACTTTCCTTTGGAGCAGATTGAATCTTGCACATACTCCTCTGAGTGATGTCCGGGTTGCTTGTTGTTAGATAGAGCGTTGATCCAATAAGTGCTCAGATCTTGTTTGATCCACAGCTTGCCATCTCAGCATCCATGTCCATCTTGTCGATGTATTCATTGGTATTTTTCTGGAAGATTTCTCTTCCATACCAAATTCTTCATTAAATCTCTGTGTACTTTGTTTGACTTATAAAAGATCCATCCTTTCACTGCTTAACTTGAAGTCCAAGAAGAATGTCGCTCTCCGATCATGCTCATTTCAAATTTGCCTTGCATGAGGTTTGAGAATTTATCACATGACTCTTTTGTTTGTGGATCCAAAATGATGTCATCCACATATATTTGAACAAGCAATATACTTTTTCCCATCTTGAATTCTTCAAGAGTGTTTGTCCACTTTGCCTTTGGTGAGTCCATTATCTGTCCGAAATTGAGATAATGTATCATACCATGCTCCAGTGCTTGTTTCAATCCATATAGAGCTTTCTTGAGCTTGACACCTTGTCTCCAAGAGTCTTCTTTTCAAAGCCTGGAGGTTTCTCAACATAGACTTCTTCTTCTAACAGCTTCATTTAAAATGCACTTTTCACATCCATTTGATATACATTAAAGTTCTTGTGTGCGGCATAGGCAAGAAACATCCTTATTGCTTCTAATCTTCGCAACAAGAGCAAATGTTTCATCAAAATCTATTCCTTCTTCTTGGCAATACCCTTTGGCTACCAATCTTGCTTTTGTCTTACCATAGAACCTTCTTCATTCATCTTGTTTCAAAACCCATTTTGTGCCTATAACATTTTGATGGGTTGGTCTTTGCACCTGTTTCCATACCTTGTTCTTTTCATACCGATTCAGCTCTCTTTTGCATGGCTTGAATCCAATGTGTGTCATCCAATGCTTGGGGACACATCTTTGGCTCTATTGGGAAATAAAACAAGTGAACATCTTGTTTGTTGAGCTCGATCCTGTTCTTACACCATCTCTTACATCTCCAATGACTAGCTCTATCGATGGTCTCTCGACCATCTCACATCAAGGTTGTAGTAAATCATTTGGTTGATCGTCTTTACTGTGTTTTCTTGAGCACTTCTCTTTCATTATCATTCACCGCAGATTTTCCAATTGTCTTTGAGACTCAAATATCTCATCTTCATCTTGATTAATTGCTCCAGCTTCAACATAAGGACTTTCTGATAGTCGGGTGATTCAAATTTTATCGCCTAACTCTTCAATCTCTTTCTCCATTTACATTAGGTTCATCAAAAACCACACCGGATAGACTCTTCTCGCGGACCATAGTCCTCTTTGTTCAAGATCAGAGGCTTTCTTTCGAGTGAGTATCCCAAAAAGATACATTCATCGCCTTAAGATCAAAAGCCTTTAGATTATCCTTGCAATTGTTGTGGATGAAACATTTACATCCAAATATTCTAAAATATACAACATTTGGCTTTCTCCCCCGCCCATATTTCATAGGAGTCTTTGTCATTGTTTGTTAATCATGCATCTATTTTGAGTATAGCATGCAATGTTGATGGCTTGGCCAAAATCTCTTGCAATCCGGCCTAACATGGTTCTTTGCAACTTCTTTGAGAGTTCTGCTTCTTCTTTCTCGCTACTTCATTTCATTGCGGAGTCCTTGTTGCGATAATTCATGAGCAATACCATTTTCAACACAATACCGAGTTATTATCCCATTGACAAACTCAGATTCCTCTATTAGACCTTATCTTTATAATGGTTTGACTCTTCTCATTTTGAACTCTTTTCATCAACAGGTAACTTGCAAAGTTTCTTCTTTTACACATGAAGATAATCCATGTATATCTTGAGTAATCATCCACCACTACTAAAGTGTATTTTTTTTTCCACTTTATGCTAAGCTCAATGGCAAATAGATCCATATGCAACAAATGCAATATCTTGTTGAAGATGGATTAGATTTCTCTTTGAATGATGATTTGATCTACTTTCCCATCTCGACATGCATCACAAACACTTTTTTCTGTAAATCGAGTCAGCGGTCCTTCCACAAGATGACTCCTTGCAAGTTTGTTAATTATCTTGAAATTCAAATGACTAGAAGCTTTCAGGCCACAATCAACTTGATTCGACCATGTACTCTTTGCTAACAGACAAGTGCTTGGTGTGGCGATCGACCGCCTACCACATACATGTTCTTCATGCGGATCCTTGCAACACTATTTCATTTGATTCGATGTCTTTAATTTGGCACATTCCATATATTGAATCCAACATTATAGCCTTTGTCACGTAGTTGGCTAATGCTTATGTGTTGAAGTTGAAGTTGAGGCCTCAACATATGCAACATCCGTGATTTCTAATCCTTTTTCTTGATGGATCCAAGGTCTTCTCTTATTTCCCGAGCTTCATTTCTCCGGATATGACTTTGCGCCTCTAATTTCCTTAAATTTTGATGATTTTTTCTTCTTCCTCGTCATATTATGTCGGGGAACCACTATCCATGTACCGGGTTCCTTGGCACTCGGATGTTCCTTGAACCTCGTAATCAAGGAAATTAGTTTTTAGGTACCCATGCTTGTCCGGGTCCTCGAGGGGTTAGTGTTGTAAGATGATCCAACCAACCTATAGCCAAATGACTTGACTCTAAGAGGTTACCATCTATCGTGCCATAATCATAATTCACTTCGGGCAAATTGTTTGGGGGCTTTAGGTTCATACATCTGTCTCTTTTGTGTCATGCTTGTGTGTGTGTTTTAGCAATTGCTTTCCGGGTAGTTGTGATATTTCCAGTGTAGTGCTTGGGTGCATATGTGTGCCGATTATAGCTCGTTTGCTTTTGAAATGGCCTTTGTTGAGTTCTAGACCTTGCCACTTAGTGCTTATATTCCATGAGTTTTTTTTGATATTTCACATTATTCCAATCGGCTTGGCTTGTGTAATTTCTACTATTCCCATCATATGTGTTTCTTTGAGAAAACTTCGGGAGTTTTTGATAGCTCTATTTCTTCTTTCAGAGTACTTCCTATTTGGAGTTTTTGAGGAACTCTGCTGGATTTTTTCTCATTTGTCCTCTCTCATCATGCTCAATCAGCCGCTTTTCCTTTTCCTTTATATCAGGCCGTTTGTTTGTGATTGTGCTTAGAGTGAATGTGGGTGCAACATTTGGTGTCTTGGATGTTTGAGATGATTCATTACTTGAAGATCCTTTTTCCAAAATCACTCTAGGAGTTTGTTGTGTCATGAAGGAATTGAATCATGCCGTTTTATCTCCACACTTTTTGGCTCATTATAAGGTCATCCAATGATTTAGATGCATTTGTAAATGATGCAATCACATTCTTGAGATCATATTCCCTCTTTTCTATAGCAGCCTATTTCTCGCTTATTAGTTTTGATTTTCGGCCCTTGACTCTTTGTTCTCATCACCTATGTGACTAGAGAAATTACTCGGCTCCTTAGTAGTTTGTGAGTTTCGCTTTAATTTGCATTGTTTTCCTCATTTAATAGTGTGTGAGGATTTAATGTGCTCAAAATCTTTCATCATTTTGCCTAATGAATCATAAAGATCAGTGGGTGATGATGTGTGTGTGTGTCACAATCACTATCACTAACCGAGTGAGATGAGTTAGAGTGTACTTCATCTTCTTGGTCGTTGATCTTGTTCTTTAGCCATTAGACGAGATCATTGCTTCTTCTTGAGTCACTTGAGTAGTCACCACTACTCTCTCGAGTCCGCTTTTCGACTTACCATTTGCCCTCATCCTCGCAGCCAACACGGCCTTTTTCTTTTTGCCTTCTTCTCTCAAGACTCTCTTCTTTCTTCTTCATTCCTGTATTTATTGACTACAGTGGATATGGAATGGTCAATAGCAAAATGTCCACAGTTGTCTACAGTTTCAACACAGTTCTCGGCTCTTTGGTCGCTCTTTCCATTCTTCGATTATCGAGTTCTCTTTGATATTCAACCTGATGCTCACTCTCTGGGTGGCCTATCTTCCTCGACTTGGAGGAGTTGAATGTCTCCTGGAGGATTCACCCTTGTTTCTTTTTTAGTTCTTGTTGAAGAACTTGTTGAATCTTTTAACCATCAAGGCAATTTCTTCCTGGTCAAAGGCTTCCTCGACTTCAGCTTCCTTCCCCTCGACTATAAGTGCGCTTGTTTTGGGTACGATGATCCTCTCCTTCTTGATCTTTCTTCTCGGCTCAAACTCGTTGGCTTTGAGGTCCGAGAATAGGTCATGGTTGGATGTTGTTGTGAGGTTCATTGAATGTCTCGGGCCATGACCTTCATTTCCCATTCACCGGGAGGCTTTAATCTTCATACACATTTCCTTCGTGTATATTCTTTCCCAAAGAGCGGATAATTCATTTGTGATCTCAGTGAATCGAGCATCCAAATTTGATCCAAGGTTTCACCTGCAAGCATTTTAAAATTTTCAAATTTTTGTACAAAGAACGGACAATTTGTTTTCTTTAATTTGCTCGAGATCTTTCACAAATTAAAGTTAATTTATCCTGTGATTTGTTTTTGCGAGTTTGACAAGATTTGACTTTATTGAACATTGTTTTGTCCAAGGTTTTGTAAAGTATGTCCTGGCCACATTGTCCAAGTTGTATCTTCTTCCTCGTCCTCGCTTTGTCCATTCAGTCCTTGGTTTCTCAACTGTAATGGGTCTTGTCAAAGCACAGCCTTCCTCTCCTTCAACGCGGCCGCTTCTCATAATCGTGTTCACTTTCGCATTTGTGACCCATCCTCTATCACTATCCATATTTCATCATGTAAGCGAGATAGATGAGCCGCATACGAATTTTCCGATCATCAAATTCCTCAATAGTGAACATAGGAATGCGTGTCAAATTTGCTTCCATGATAATAACTTTGTTGAAATAAATAGCTTTTGAAAGAGCAAGTGTTAAAACTTCTTTGAAAGATTGAGATCTAGTTCAAGAATCAAAGGCGGAAGGTTGAATGAACCAACCGCTCGATACCACTTATAAGTCCCAAGGTGTGCGAGTAAGGTTTAGAAGGGGTTGAATAAACCTTACCAACTTTTCGATTTTAGTCCTTTTAAAGTATTACGATTTAAATACACAACTAAGTAATTGGGGGACAACTAAGTTAGTTAACCAAACAGAGTTAGCCACTCAATGATTTCGATTGATTGAGTTGATAAAATAACTGTTTGTTTAGTCTAAACTTTAACTGGCCGTGTTGAGATTTTCAGCGGAAGACTTAACACCCTTTTAATTTGATTTGATTTGTTTTAAACACTTGATTTTTGCACTTGGTTACTTATCGCTTGATAGCAAATTATCGCCAGATATAAAGTGATATGCGAAATAAAATGCTGAAATGTAAATGACACAATAATTTTTATAGAGGTTCGAAGACGGGGTAATTCTTCTACTCCTCTCTTCTCCAACTCCCTGGAGGAATCCACTAAGTAGTGATCGTAGTACAAAGTGGTTATCACCCGAGCATGTCTTGATCACACGGTGACTTGCTTCCTTTGGGGACTCTCGCCTAGAGATGCTTGGTCACACGGTGCTTCTCGTCCGACTCAGTTTACTTCATTGCATGACGCTTTTACTAATTCAATTAACTTTTCAAGCTTCTTGGATTTGATCACGAAGCCTCCAATAACTTGAGATTGGTTCGACTTTGAACCTTTCTACAATCCTCCTTGGAAAGTAGACTTTTTGCTTCTTCAAAAGTTTCCTCTTCAATGGTTTGAAGTTTCTTTCCTTCACAGTCTTAAGGTGTTGGATCGATTTCCTTCGAGATTTAGTTTGAGGATTTTGCTAGAATAACTTGAGAATATTTTATGTGTTACGTAACGAATGATGCTTGTTATCTCGTATGTATGGTTCGAGGTTAACCAAGGTAACCTTTTCTCAAAGTGATTCTCACCTTTTATAATAACTTTCAAAAATCGCCTTGAAGAGATAGGCTGATTTTCAAAAATCACTTGTGTTCATCGGGCTTGTCTTGTTGCGATCCTTGATGTTGACATTTTCGTATTAAATGAACGCTCACCTTTTCGGAACCGACCACGAGGTGTGTAGTGCTTCCCATCGTTTATTCCTTTGCATGCTTCCGGATCGAGCACTTTTAGACATGGAAGATGGAAGTATTACTTGTTTAAGTAAATTTTGACTTTGACAACTGATTCTTTTCGGCCGTCTTGACTGACCGCAAATCCTTTATTCCCAGCGTGACTTTGAGTTAGCTTCCAATCAATGGATTATACATCCGCATTACTTCAACTCGAGACTGGGCTTTTTGAAGTTGACTTGATTGACTTTTCATATTTGCATGTCTCACCGATACTCCTTCAGTCGAGTCCTTGATCTTCTTCTCTTGGCCATACTCATTTGTTCCTCGTGGAGTCTTCATTCCATCTTTAGTTGATTTCTTTGGTCCGTGCATACTGATTTCGACTCACCATACAAATTCTATCTATTACAATACAAATTACAAGGAAAATGGGGTGCCAACTTTCTAGTCTAAGTTTTACATGGCATTCATCAAAATCAAGCAATAAATTTCCCAACATATGAAAAAGTGGTGGAAATTTTTATGGGTATTATCAATACCACCAAAAATCCACATTTTCTCGTGGAAAGCATCGCATGATTCAATTGCGTCGAAAATTAATCTTCTTCGCCATCATGTTCTTGTGGAAGGAGGATGTGCTTTTATGTCTTTTCCATAATGATACTACAACTCATTCCCTATTTTTTTGCAGAGCAATACGTGAAGCTTGGAAAAAATCGGGTTTTTGGGAACTCCTAAAACAAGCACAACGTGGGGAGTTCTTGGATGGCTGAATGGATGAAATATAAATTGATAAAAATCTTTGAATATTTTGCTTGCTTTACATGGGCTATTTTGAAAGGAGAAGCAAAATTGTGTGCACAATGGATGGCAAAAAAATGGCCAATGAATGGGTGGAGGAATTTTTACAGCGATCGAATGGCTCAAATGCAAACAAAGGTAACTCGGCCATCTAATGAGAAAACAGAAAAAACTTGGCGAAAACCACCCGAGAACACGACGACTGATGGGGACGCTGTTGCAACCCTCTCGAGAACAGTACGCAACGGGGAGGTATTGTGCGGACTCGGATGGTAAAACAATGTGATAGCGTTTGGGGACGGCACGAGAAATTTGATGAAGTAGTTGATGGGGAGTTCGCAACAATTAAAGAAGGATTGATTCAAGCGAAGAATCGTGGTATACGCCCTTTGATATTTTTTCGACTCTAACGCGGTGCAAGTGATCACGCCACACAAGAGATCTTAGTTATAGAGGATTGATTATTCATGACATCTCGAGACTAATAACGGAGGTGGGAGCAACAAATATCCGTCATGTTTGCTGCTGTTCTAATAATGCTTTCGTAGATTAGGTAATTTTAAAGTTTTTCTTCATCGCCTTTTGTTGGTCGAATGAAGATATCCCGTCTTGGATGATGGACATTGTACTAGCTACTTATCTATTTTGGAATAAAGCTATACAATTCCTTCTCAAAAAAATCTTTTATGTTATCAGTTATATAACTTCAACAATAAAAATAACATAGCCTCAAAAATAAAATCAAACGCAAATTTCTACAACACCACATCAAATCAGTTATTTGAGAAATAAAACCAAACTTTCGTTCTTAAACGTTCCCCTATTTTAATTCCAAACGTGTCTCAACATATTTTCTCCAAAACTTCCAAATACCACACGTCTTAATAATATTCATTTTTTTTTCATTTTCTTTTTCTCCTTTCCATTGCTAGTCACAGTAGAATAACTGAATAAAAAAGAAAACCAAAAGGGAAAATCAGCATTGCACAACGTACAATCACATCAAGCACAATCTCCTTCTAGGGTTTTACGAGGGCATAGGCGCGCAACGTTTTCATTCCCCTGATTCTCCATCTCCTCATATACACATGGCTGAAAACGCATCATTTCAACCACAAGAAGAACAACCAGACCCCAAAAGGCAAAAATGTCCACCACAACCACCTCCGGCGACGAAGAAAATCATGCAAATTCCGAAACGACTACCAGAAAGCCCAAGTACAAGCGCCGCAAAGTCGCAATATTCTTCGCCTATTGCGGCGTGGGCTACCAGGGAATGCAAAAAAAACCCCGGAGCCAAAACCATCGAGGGCGACCTGAGGAAGCCCTTTATTTTTCCGGAGCCATCCCCGAAGAGGAAAGGGGTCAACACAGGCGGTTCGACTGGGCCCGTTCCGCCTCGCACTGATAAGGGTGTCAGCGCCGTTGGCCAAGTGGTGTCGGGCCGGTTTTACGTCGATCCGCCAGGTTTTGTTGAGCGGTTGAACTCGCATTTGGCGCCACAGATTCGGATATTCGGGTACAAGCGGGCGACGCCGTCGTTTAATGCGAAGAAGTTCTGCGATCGGAGGAGGTATGTTTATTCGATCCCGGTTTTCGCACTTGATCCATCATGTCATCGTGATAGGGAAAGTGTTATGGCGAGCTTGGGGTCTGGGAGTGAGCTTGTTAAGTGTTTGGAGTGTTCAGAAAGGGGAAGGAAGGTTTTTGGAGTTATGGGTAAGCGTACTTATGAGTCGAAAACTCTGGATGAAAATGTTGAGGTTGGTTCAGGCATTTCATCGAACGATGTAAGTGCTTTAGCTGAAAAGAAGATTGTAGTGAATTCTTTAGAGAACAATGAAACTGGAAACAATGACTCTGAAAGTAACTCAAATATTGAAACTGGGAAACCGGGAGCCACCCAAAACGAGAACGATGAAAGTGCTTTAGCCGAAAAGAAGACTGTAGTGAATTCTTCCGAGAACAATGAAACTGGAAACAATGATTCTGAAAATAACTCAAATAGTGAAACTGGGAAAATTTTAGCTGCCCAAGATGAGAAAATGGAGGACGAGAAAGCAGTTTCAGTAGAAAACAATATTGTGGTAAATTCTTTAGACAAAGGGATTGATAACACTAATAATGACAATGCAAGCCCTGAACCCGGGAAGCTGTCAGAAAATGGAGCTGAAAATAGATTGGAATGTGAAAATGCTAATGACGACACAAAATTAGAAAAGAAGAGTGAGTTCTGTTATGGAGAGGAGGAGAAGGAGAGGTTTAATAGAATACTAAAGTATTATGAAGGGACACATAACTTCCATAATTTCACTACCAGAACTAAAGCCGAGGACCCTGCTGCTAAGCGATACATTTTATCGTTTAATGCAAATACCGTAATTAGTATTGATGGAATCGACTTTGTCAAGTGCGAAGTTGTGGGACAGAGCTTCATGCTTCATCAAATACGGAAAATGATTGGTCTTGCTGTTGCAATCATGAGGAATATCGCTCCTGAGTCGTTGATCGAAACAGCTTTTTGAGCAGTAAGTACTTTTTCATTGTTTTGAAGTGCTGTATTTTAGTATGAGATATTCTGTTTTCTAACATTTGTTATTGAATTCAGGAAGGTAAATATAAACGTGCCTATGGCACCTGAAGTTGGATTATATTTAGACGAGTGCTTCTTTTCATCGTATAATTCAAATGGAAAGACACACACGAAGAACTCTCGATGAAAGATTATGCAGAAGAAGCCGAGGACTTCAAAACGAAGTACATTTACTCTCACATTGCGTCAGCTGAGCACAAGGATGGAGCTGTGGCCCTTTGGTTGCATTCATTGAACTATCGTAACTATCCAGATTTAAGATTTGCAGACAATGACAATGCCCCGAGTTCAGACAATGCTCCGAGTTCTGATGGGCGTGGAAATGAGGTTGTGGACGATTGTCCGAGCTCGGATGTGAAGCAGGATGAGATTAAGAACATGGATGAGTGAGTTAATTGCAGGCAACTTCCTTGTTTTGACGTTGTGCAAGTAACTTTTGAGATGCTTGCCGGTTTGATCTTTTTAAATTTATGTATTATCCTTTTGCAGTTGCTTTTTCTTTATTTTTGAGTATAAAAATCTTGGGAGGGGATGGAGGTGGGAATCGAACCCAGACATTTGGGCTTTCGTGACTTTGGTGGGTCTCCGAGATCCTTTCGATGGTCTAAGTTTTACGAACGCCTTTCCACTAGGCTACCAAAGATTCCTTTTTGCAATTGCTATTTAGATGCTTGCCATTTGATGTTAACTCTATGTACTCCAAAATATGCTATTAAACTTTCAAATAATTTCAGTTGAATTATTTGGCTCTGTGTAAGTGCAAGGCCTAATCTTGTTTTCTTTGTTGTGGAAATTTTAATTTGTGAAGTGTGCTGGTACATTGCTGCATTATAAAAACCATAACTTCTATTTGTTATGGATTTTGTTCTCATTGGAGCAGTTGAATTACTTCAAAATTGACTCAGGAAAAGGGTTTTTAACTATATCATTCATCATTGTTCAAATTGCAAATGATTGAATTGAATAATTTGGTGAGAGGTTACAAACAGTGTGGCAAGTTTGATATATAATTTCGTTTGTATAGCTAAAATTAACAAAGAAAAATCCTAACAAGTTGACTATGTATTAGAAATTTTTTTTATAAAGGAGATTTTCGAAGTTGTATGGATGATAGATTAATGAATTTTATGGTTGCCCTTGAAACGATTTTTTTTTTTTTTTTGGCATTTGACAAAGAGTCTATTTTTCAGATTATTACAGTTTTTAATTCGATTATTTGATTTCACCAAGCTATTTCCATTTTGGTCTTGCGATTTTGCATAAAGAAGAAAATTTTAATTACATTACAGTACTTTTAGCCATCGAGTATACAAGCTTAGTTGTAAATAATAACTTAGCCACAGTGACGATAGTTGGAAAACAATTTTGAAAAATAGCTTATGTTAATAATTTTGCAAATAATTTTCAAATCAAAAGGTAAATAAATTGATATGGTGGGAAGATGGCCTTCAATACACAAAAACTCCTGTCAGACCGTTTAACGGATCGACCAGTTAGACGGATCGACCGCGACCCGGATCCATGACCCAAAGTGGCATTTTTGTGATTTTGCCCTGAGTGGCATTTTTGTAATTTTCAATCAGCTAGTGGCGTTTTTGTGATTTGAACGTGGCTTTTCAATTTCAAGTGGGCAATTGATACATCATCAACCGAATCTGTCATTACTTGCATAGTTGGATGTGACTTCTCAATTCTCAAGCATTGCAAAAACTCTACACATAATTCTTTCGAATCGACGCCAGTGCGTTGGTGCATTGGTGCGTGCGTTGGTGCGTGAAGTTTCAAATTTTGTAGCATTTTCGTTCGAGTTTGACAGAAGACCACAGTTCCTTCGCGGTTTCGAAGTTCGTGTTTATTTGAAAACAACAGATATCGTTCGTGTTCGTCAAATAAGGTAATGTTTGATTCATGCTAGGGTTTTTAAGATTTCTAGACTTTGAAAACTAGTAGTTTCGTCCGATTTTAATGTGTAGGGTTTAAAGTTTTCGGGTGATTTGTTTGATATTTTGAATTCCAAACCCTAGTTTCTGGTTTTTGGTAGGTTTTTTGTTATTTATGTTGTTTATGTGTTTTTGTTACTGAACATTTAAGTTATACAAACATTTTCTGTGTTTCCTTATATTTTTTTAAATGTATTAGTAGTTAGTTCATATTGTATTAGTTGTTATCATGTAAAGTATTAGCAATGATGTCTATGTTTTCTTCTGTTGTCAAGTTTTTAGCCCTGTTTTTTATGTTGGAGGTTTTTTGTATTTTGTATTACTTGTTACTCTCAATTGTATTAGTTGTTACACTTCGAAAAGTATTAGTCCAAAACCATAATTTTCGCTTTTTTTTTGTTCTTCTTTGTTTTTCTTTTAAATGTATTAGTAGTCGGTTTGAATAGTATTAGTGTTTATTATGTAAAGTGTTAATAATGATTTCTTTCTTTTTTATGGCATGTAGTAAAGTGTATATTATTGGTGGTTTTTTTGTATTTTGTATTACTTGTTACTTTCAATTGTATTAGTTGCTACATTGAAAGTATTAGTCCAAAACCATAGTGCCTGCTTTTGTGTTCTTTTTTTTTTTTTTAAATGTATTGGTAGTTAGTTTGAATAGTATCGTGTTTATTATGTAAAGTGTTAGTAATGATTTCTCTTTTTATGGCATGTAGTAAAGTGTATGTTATTGGTGGTTTTTTGTATTTTGTATTACTTGTTACTCTCAATTGTATTAGTTGTTACAATGAAACGTATTAGTCCAAAACCATAGTGTCCTGCTTTTGTGCTGTTGTTCTGGTTTTCTTTTAAATGTATTAGTAGGTAGTTTGAATAATATTATTACTTACTCTGAATAGTATTAGGTATTACACTGAAGAGTATTGATTACTCTGTATAGTATTAGGTATTACTCTGAATAGTCTGAATAGTGCTAATTTTTATCCTGTAAATTATTAGTTATTGATTTCTGTGGTGTTTATGTTGTTGGTGTGTGCAGTAACAAAATGGTGCGTATGAAGAAGCCGGTGAAGAGGTCAAAAAATGATGAACATGATGATATCCCTCCATTGACTTTGGTTCCATACGAGGACCCATCCTCAAGTGAGGAATATATTCCACCAAAGAAGCAGCAGCAAGAGAAAAATGTTGCTTTGAAAAGAAAAAGAGCTAATATGTACTATACTCTTTTAACAGTTTTTAGTGTCTGCAATGTAAAGTATAAGCACTAACTTTTTTTTTCCACATTTTTTGCAGTGATTTTGTCACACAATGTAGACCACGAGGTGTGTGTGAAGTGGTATCCAATCTTATTGTTGCTCAAAAGAGAGATGTTGAAGCCATTGGTTTTGGAGGGTTGTTGAAGATGGCTGGGGTGAATGCAATCCCCACAAAAATGTTGAGGTGGTTAATTAGCAACTTCAATGGTACAAGCCGCTTCTTAGGATTGATCAAAATAGGAGTTTTGTTGTGACAGCGGGGGATATTTTGATCGTTTTCTTCGCTTAAGAAACGAAGGTTGTGACGTTTTTAAGAAATAATGAGAGTTTAGCTCTAATGACCGATTGGAACGCTAGATACAAGTTTAAGGCGAAGTTAGGTTGAAGTTTTTAAGTTTGTTATGGAGAGTATGGTGGATGGCGGTGATGACTTTAAGCATTTTTTTGTTTTATTTTCATTGTCTTCATTCTTAACACCAAGTGCCAACAGGAACGTGGACTTTGGTGTTTTACGTTCAGTTGTTGAGGTGGAAAAAATAAACCAGTTGGATTGGTGCACACATGTTCTTAATAGGTTGTGTGTTGCCGTGAACAAGTATAAATCGGGAATGTTAAGAATGTGAGCGGCTGCGTTTTGGTTCTCATGGATCTTGTATTTTCACCGATTGAAATGGCAAGGTCGTGCGGAACCCACATTCCTACCATTGATACAACATTGGAACACGAGAGAGAATCGAAACAGGGGTTGCGGAAGAAATTGCAACCGGGAATTGAACATGGAGAGTTTACGATGCAGGACACATATCTCATGTCTCGTAGGAAAAGGTGAGTGGGAAGAAAACTCGTGGCGAAGGAAACATTGGTGAGGAAGAAGAAGCGCAGAAAGATGGGCGGGGACGGGAAGAAAGGCGAGACAGGAAGAAGAGAGAAAGAAACATGAGAAGGATGATGACAACGAGATCGTGAGTTGATCAATTGATCAAGTACAAAGCCGCCAAAGGGAGAGATGATGGATGAGGAGATCCACAAATTGGTGAAGGATGTAAGATAAAATGTTGTTATGTATTATTATTTTTTGAAAAATTATTAGTAGTTTTCTAATGATTTTTGTTGTTTTGTTTTGCGGGAAATGAGTGAGTTATTCATGTTTTGAGGAGGAACATGAATGTCATATTTCGTGCGCATATGGAAAGGGTGGAAAAGCTGCAGCACACCACCGGCTGAAAAAGAGACTTCATTGTCTCCCTACCGAAGTTGTCCGAGACTCAACAGCTTTTTTCAAGTGCAAAGTTGCATGAATATGTTGATGAGGTTGTCGGCAAATTTGAAAGAATGAAGAGATTCATTGACCCTTCCATGCCTCACTTTGAGATTCTCGACCCGGAAGAGGGTGTTATACAACGGTGAATAAAGATGCCCCTAGTCCGCACATGATGATTTAATACTTGAGGAGAAGGAAAAGGTGGAGGATGATAAGGAAGAGGGGGAGGATGATGATGATGATAAGGAAGATTTGGAGGATGACAAGAAAGATTTGTAGGATAAAAATGAGGAAATTCCTATGAATCAAGATGCCATTGATGATTGTGTTGCATTCTTAAGATGGATAATGAGGAGGAGAAGAATGAGAAGGAATTAGTTGTTGTTGAATCAGGTATTAGTTGTTGTCTTTTAACGTATTAGGTTTTACACTATAATGCATTATTTGTTATTCTATTAAGTATTAGATGTAGAGACGACCGCGGTTCTGGAATCATCGGTTCGATTCGCCAAATTGAGGACCGGAACCCGAACCGGATGCTCACGGTTCGGTTCCAAAACCGAACCGCTTGATTCGGTTCGTTAAACCGGAACCATTTTTTTTAATTTTTTTAGAAAAATATTTAGCAATTTAGTTTAAAATAAAAAGGAAAAAGGAAAAAAGAAAAGGACTTGCACTTAATATTGATAATAGTATTAAGTTTTGAGCTTAATATTAATAATAATATTAAGTTGTTGTAGGTCCCAAGGGTGTAAGTGTAAGGTTTAGAAGGGGGTTGAATAAACCTTACCAAATTTTCGATTTAGTCCTTTTAAATATACGAGTTGATTCTTCAATTTGTGTCCTTGATGGACGATCGATTTAGTCAATCAAGAGAGTTAGTCTCTTAACGAGACTCAATCGAGCCATTGATGGAATAACTTAGCCGTTGACTCTAAATTAACTCAATTGTGGTTTTGTTTTATTGGAAGACTTAACACCCTTAAGTTTGATTAAGCAAGAGTTTAGAGCTTGGTTTAGTACTTGTATTATCAAATGGATAGCAAATTTATCACAGATATAAGCGAGTTAAAAATGCAGAATTAAAATCTTTGAAATGTAAATGACACAAGAAAATTTTATAGAGGTTCGAAGATGGGGTAATTCTTCTACTCTCTCTTCTCCAACTCCTGGAGGAATCCACTAGGTAATGATCAGTTTACAAAGTGGTAACAGTCCCGGATACAAGTCTTGATCACACAACTAACTTGATCCTTTGGGACTCGGGCCGGGAGACGCCTTGATCACTCGGTGGCTTCTCGTGCGACTCGAGAACCTTCTGGCAGGTTTTGCCGCTTTGCTGACTCACTTGCTCAAGCTCTTTGGATTTGATCACGAAGCCCTCCAAAAGCTTAAGACTTGGTTCGACCTTGAACCTTCCTACAATCCTTCGTGGAATGTAGACCCCTTGTTTTCGAGTATTTTCCTCTTCAACTGATTGAAGTTATCTTTCCTTCACGGTGAGTGTTGGATTGATGTTCTTCGTAATGTAGGCTTGAGGATTGAGAATGTTTGAGTTTTTCTAATATGCTTGTATATCTCACGTGTGTGTCTTTTTGTTTTTCAAACAAACTCCTCGGCCTTTTATAGTGAACTTTCAAAAATTTGCCCGTTGAAGAGATAGGCTTATTTTTGAAAGTCACTTGCGTCGTTGGTTTGTCTTGTTGCGAGTTCTTGGAATTGCCATTTCCTCGTATGAGACTTCGCTTTTCTCGAGTTGACTTGGTGATACTCCACTTGGTCGCATCTCACCGCTCTTTAGTAGAGTTCCCGTCTACTCTTTCTTTGCCATACTCAATTTGTCTCACGTGAGTCTTCCTTCGAGTCTTGATTGTCTTCTTGCATGTTAGGGCGTAGGCCGACTTAACTCGGCTTGACCAACTCTAATTGTTACAATGCATTATACAATAAAAATTGGGGTGCCAACTTTCTATTCTAAGTTTTACATGGCATTCATCAAAATCTAAACAATAAAATTCCTAACAATTTCCCCCTTTTTGATGATGCCAAAACTTAAACCATTCAAAAATGCAAATAACAAAGATACATACTGAGATAGTGTATTGACATAGAATGTATCGCGAGAATCAATCTTTTTATTGATCATATCATTCTTGTACTTTTTACACTGTTGTTTACAAGGTGTATCGAGTTCATATTTGCCTACGAAGACTTACATTGTATGTATTTACATAGTGAAATACACGAAGGGTTGACAAAGAACACTTCATCTCCTTATTGTCTCCTTCTTTCATCTTGTTCAAGATCTTCTTCATTCTTCTTCTTTTTTCGTCATCATTTGCTTCTTTTTCTTTTCATATGCCTTCCTCGGCAGCCTTCATCTTTTCTTATTCTTTCCTGTCTCTCCCCGCCATAGCCGAGTTTGTCTCTTGTTTTCTTCTTCTATTCTTTTTGCATACTCATCGTTAGTTTTAGCCACTCGCAAATTTGCCACTTGATCAAGCCCCACCAAGTAGATCTCTCCTTTCTTTCCCCGGATCTACGTATTCAATATTCTTGGGCGGAGGCCTAGGTATGAAGCTTCTTCCTCCACTCATCGCTTCTTTCCGCCTACCTCGGGCGTATATCAGACGTGGTTTCTTCTTCTTTGGTGAGTGAAGAGAGTGACCAGCAGAGTGATAGGTAGTCTGTGCTGTCCTTCTTCACATAATGTGAGACCCTTTTTCCCAAAGACAAGTCCCAAGCTTGAGCCATAGACATATTTGCAAAGTATCCTTGATTCGAGCGTTTTGAATTTCGCTAATCGATCGTGGCTCGTCTCCGACATACGAAATGGCATAAGTGTCTCTCGTCTCATTTGGAATGCCTCCGTGTTCTTTCAAGATGTTCATAACTCGGGCATCCATTCTTCCTTCCACTTCCTTCATCCCCGCTTCAATTGTTTTTCTCTTCCCATAGATACATCAGTGTTGGGAGTGGCAGAGTCGGGGAGTTTTGCCGATAATGTCACCAATTTGTGTGTGGACCTTGTTGGGGGTTTGTGCAATCATCAAAGTCACATCGTCGACCCTTCCCCTCAACAAGCTTCCTTTCTTTTGTTTTAAGACTTCCTAAATTTGATTTTCCCTCACCAATTTGCTCCTTTCTTCGACTTGATTTTAGCGCTTTAAGGTATTCCTCTTCCCCCTTTTTGGCATCATCAAAGGATAGAGGAACCCCATGGAACATATCTTGGCAAGCATGAAGTCGAGTCTTCGATGGTCGAGTTCGCCGAGTCCTTGCGTTGTATGCAAAGACGAATTCGGATCGAGTAGCGTTGGATTCTCTTTGAAATCGCTTCATCTCGGCCATGAGAATCTTTGAATTTTCTTGTCATGTGTTCTTCCAAATTTGTAGATCATTTGTATTTTGCTCACGATCGCTTTATCTCAAGCGTGTGAGCTTCATGCATATGCTCAATATGTTCTCTCGACTTTGTTTTTGCATCGGCATTTTCGACTCTCCATACCGGACTTTGTTGAACAATGTCTGAAGAATCGACTTGTTCCACACGCATTGTTTCTTCTTTGTTGCCACCATTCCCTTATTCTCGATTGTTATGCCTCAAGTCGGCCGTAAGGTTGGCATCTCTGTTGTCGATCGCATGTCCAAAGAGGCGATGCCTCTCCATCCGTTCAACCTCGCCAAATAGTGCTTGAACACTTCTCGAACTTCCGGTGATTCTTCATTGCGGTGATGGCCATACAAAGATCAAAGTCATAAGCGGTGGAACAATGGTATCAAGAGAAAACGGGAGGTGGTCCGTAATAGCGTGCGCGTTCATTCTCGACTCTTCATGGAGTTCGGTACCTCCAGGGGAAAAAGGAAAAGATTCTACAAAATATTCATCACCGCCAAGGATCTGCATTCAATGATGAGCGGTGCGCGTGAAGTTCTTTTGGGAATCGATCCTGCTGACTTGAGGAGCTTTGCGTGGTCTCTTGTTGAGTGGTCTTGTGGTGAAGTGGACCCGCTGCGAGCCTCAACCGGTATGTCTCAACAACCGTTGGTCTCGGTGATTTTTCCATTTGAGTATTTGGTCCTCGGCCTTATCGGAGCGTCATCGGACGATGATGAGATTTCCATTGGTGGCTCATCATCAAAGTTAAAGGTTTGACGAGTAGTCTTGGGATCGGCTTTGCTCGCGCTTGGAACATCCGCGGTGAGTCTTTTGGATTTGGCACGGGGATGACTCGCCTTTTCTTCTTCGCTTCCCGATCCTTTAAATGTGACATCGGGATTATCCGGGAATCATGAAGTGCGCTTATCTCCTTCTCGGATGGGTCGATGATAGCGGGAGAGGGGATGTTCTCGACTTGACTACCTTACCCGGGAAGTCTCAACCTCCCGTGGGCCTTCATTACCTCCCAGTCTCTCTCTCTTTATCATAGCCGAGGCCTTAGTCCTCCCTTTCGACAAAGGTTGTGTCAGTGTCTTAGGGTCTTCTGCGGTGGCATCCATTGGAGTCTCAACCCCATGGATTGCACTTTCATCGCCAGTGTTAACTCCGGGCCGTTCCATCTCGTGCCTCGGCCTTCGGCTGCGTCATTTAGCTTCAGAGAAGCGATTGGCACCTCATTTTGAGACAGTCTCAAGCATGCGAGCTTCGTTGATGGCAACTTGTTGTTCTTCTTGTGTTTGTATTCTCTCTACTTCGCCTCCTTGATTCGTTGTGGAGTCATCTCGCAGATCCTCCAACCTTCTTTGCGAGTGGGAGGAGTTCACCGGGCGCGCGCACGGTGAGTGACTTGGAATGGGGTCACTCGTCTCCAAACTCCCATTTGTTCGATTGATTGTTCGATCGTGGTGGCGGTGGTAACACACCTTCAATAGGGTTGGCTCGATGGGTTCCCACTATCCCGATTTCATCGCCATCACCCTTATGCTTCTTAAGTGGAGTGGGAAGTGGTGGCAGAACAACGATGGCTATTTTCAACCACTCCCATTGGATCGATTTCACCGTGTTCGGAGGACTCTCTGGTCCCTCCATCAATCTTTGCTCGTGAAGGATTCGGATTCTCGCAATGCTTGCTTGCATTTGCAACTCTTGCAAGCGGAAAGATTCTCTGGATCCTCATCATTGCCCGAAGAACATCAAGGAGAGGATGTGTGTGTTACGTGGTGCGGGAGATAGGCGGATGCTTGCCTTCTCACGTGCCTCGGCTTCCTCGGCCTTGCTTTTCTTTCTCCTTTTCCTTGAAAATGCGGGGATGTCTAACAGCGATTGTCTTCATCAAGTCTTTGGGAGCACGATTTTTAGTCGAGGAAATTTAGCGATTCCTCTTCTTCTTCTATAAACTCGGCCGTTGAACTGTTCCCTTGACTTACTCAACTTCCATTTCCTCCACTCACGCAGACGATTTTGGATGTCTGCGGGTAAGGTGGGGATAGGATCATTACATCACTATCTCGCTCTAAAGAGTTCTTTGTGTTTATTTTGTGTGAACTACGGTGTGCCTTCGGGTTGCCTCTGCTTGACGCTTCAGAGACTTGGGCTGTTTCATCAACTACATCCGGAGACTCTACTTCTCCGGTAGTCTCCGTATTTGCTCTAGCCGAGTAATCGACTGTTGGTTTCTCCGATTCGGATCGCTTGATGATTCTTCTTCGTCTCTAGTTTGTACGGAGGGATTTACGGTTCGAGAGCAGTGTCTTCGAGTCTTGGGCGGCGGGGGCGTCTTGGTGTCTTTTTCTCGAGGAGCGGGTCGTCGTGGCTTCTCGGTTCTCATCTTTTGACGATCGGAGAAGGTATTTGTGAGTCCTTCTCGACCGCTGCTGCAGGGGGAGACACGAGCTGCAGGGGCGGTGTGATTTCTGGCTGCGGGCGGGAGCATGTTTGGTTTTCTTTCTGCAGGGCGTGATGTCTTTCTTAGTAGCTGGGGCGCTCTCTTTGGGTGGAGAGAAACAATTTGTATCTTCAGGGTCGGTGATTCCCACAGTGTCGACTCTCTTGGCGTAAGCTCTCTTCTGCGCCGAGAGAGGTTTGCTCAACATCCTCTTGTTAACATGGAATGCCTTCCCATGTCTAAGAGGGACTCCTTTCACCTCCATTAGTCGGCCAATCACTAGGCCATATCCAGGGATCCTCCAAATGTGCCATCTTCTTTGAAGGATTTGTTCCCACGTTCGCGAGTCTTTGTAGACAAACTCACCCAGTTTATCTTCTTTTCTGCGATGATTGCAGCCATTACAATCCGCTTTGCCTTTGTGATTGGTCAAAGTCGCCAAACTTGATGTCGATACATTTGGCAACTATGTCCAATGACTTGTGATAATCCTCCTTCAAAGATCTATTGTTTGTTGTATACACTATTTTATCAGCAAGATCGAGGCCTGGCTATTTCTTTCCAAGCATCGCCCAGGTTTACATCGGCCGTTAATCTCGATGCTCTCGCCTGCCGGTAGTGAGCGATGGTCGCCCAAATCCTTGGCGTGATAGTCACCGCTTTCCGTGTACGAGATGACTTGATTCCTTCATCGTGAATCTCAAGCATTCACGTAGAATTGTGCGACCTCCTCCACATAGGTCATCGGGTATTCTAACGTCGAAACGATTTTGCCTGGGACGTTTCTAACTTTTCGGCGATTTTCTTCACTAGGGTGTCGTCGGACCCCTGTTTCACCATCCCGTCGAAATCCACCGTAGAGCGGTGTGGATTTGCTTCCCTAACTTGGTAAAGTCATAAGTTGGTGCCATTTTCGTGGATTATATCAAGGAAAAACTCGAGAAATTGATTTGAAGATAGATAGGGTTTAGAGAGAATTTTTGCCTTTGCTTTTGAGAGAAAGAGATGAACAGGTTTTAGAAGTGTGAGAGAGAAACGGACGGAAAATGGTTTAAATATGGTTTATGAAAGGGCGTGCGGGTGGTTTTTGAAATGTGATCGAAATCAACGGCTTGGATTTTGCACGCTATTGAGCATTTAATGTCTCGTATTTAATGCGGCAAACATTTATATCCAATCATAAGCTTGGTGTGCGGCTTTATGTCCGTACACATCATCATTATCCGACGTATTCCTTCAAACATTCCCGCTTAGACAAAACATTTGCGTTTTTGTCATTTTGCTCATAAGTGACTAGAAACTTATCCCTTAGCCGATTTAACTCTACTTCTCACGAGTTCTCTTAGTGACTCGGCTATCGGTGACTCGGTGTAGTTGTCTTTCCGACTGGTGATTTCTTGCTGGTTTCATTTCGACTCTTTTTCACTCCTTTTCTGTTCCATTTCTCTTCTTTGATTTGTCTCGAGTGTCACTTAGCTCAATTAGTCCCAACTCATGCTTGAGTTCTTCAAATCTTGACTCACATAATGGTTTTGTGAAGATGTCACTAGTTGTTTATCGTTGAGATATATTTCGGGATGATGTCCTTCTTTTCAACATGATCTCTTATGAAGTGATATCCGACATCAATGTGCTTTGTTCTTGAATGCAACACAGGATTTTGAGTAATTGCAATTGCACTTGTGTTATCACACATGATTGGAATTCCTTTTTCCTCAACCTCATAGTCTCTCATTTCTTTGTCTCATCCATAGGACTTGCACAACATTTTGCCGCCGCACTATGTATTCTGCCTCACTGTAGAGGTGGCTATTGAATTTTGCTTCTTGCTAAACCAGGAAATCAACTTTGTTTCCTAGCATTTGACATGTGCCTGAAGTGCTCTTCCTATCAACTCGCATCCAAAGATAGTCGAATCGAATAGCCAATTAGCTTGAATCCACCTTCCTTTGGATACCATAGCCTACTTCTTGGCTTCCTTTCAAGTATCTCAATATTCTCTTAGTCATTATATGGTCATATGGCTCTCTTTTGGAGCAGATTGAAATCTTGCACATACACCTACAAAGAAAGGTGATGTAAGTCCGCTTCTTTGTGAGATAGAGCAATGATCCAATAAGTGCTCAGTATCTTGTTTGATCTGAGAGCTTGCCATCTCGCATCCATGTCCATTTTGGTGATGTGTTCATTGGTATTTTTACGGAAGACTTCTCCTCCATACCAAACTTCTTCATTAAATCTCTCGGTGTATTTTGTTTGACTTATGAAGGTTCCATCCTTCACTGTTTTACTTGGAGTCCAAGGAAGAATGTCGCCTCTCCCATCATGCTCATTTCAAATTTACTTTGCATGAGGTTTGAAAATTTTTCACACGGCTCTTTGTTAGTGGATCCAAAAATGATGTCATCCACATATACTTGAACAAGCAAAGATACTCTTTTTGTCTTGAATTAAAGAAAAGTGTTCTATCTACTTTTCCTTTTGTGAATCCATTTTCGGTTAGGAATTGTGACAATGTATCATACCAAGCTCGGGTGCCTGTTTCAATCCATATAGGGCTTTCTTGAGTTTGTATACCTTATCTCCAAGAGTCTTCTGCTCAAATCCGGAGGTTGTTCAACATACACTTCTTCTTCCAATAAACCATTTAGGAATGCACTTTTTACATCCATCGATATACAATGAAATCCTTGTGAGCAAAGATAGGCAAGAAACATCCTTATAGCTCCCAATCTTGCTACGAGGGCAAATGTTTCATCAAAATCTATCCCTTCTTCTTGGCAATATCCTTTGGCTACTAGTCTTGCTTTGTTTCTTACCACGTAACCTTCCTCGTTCATCTTATTTCGAACACCCATTTGGTGCCAATAACATTTTGATGTATGGGTCTTTGCACTAATTCCCATACTTTATTTCTTTCAAACCGATTGACTCTTCTTGCATAGCTTGAATCCAGTGTGTGTCGCCCAAGGCTTGTGACACGTCTTTGGGCTCTATTTGTGAGATGAAGCATGTGAACATGGCTTCTTGTTGAGTTGGATCTTGTTTTGACACCTTCTCTTATATCTCCAATGACAAGTTCGTGGATGATCTCTCGGCCATCTTACATCAGGTTGGAGTAAGTTAGCTGGATTCCCGATCGACTTGCGGTTGTTTCTTTGTGGTCGCTCTCTCGTAATCACTTACCGCAAATTCTCCACTGTTTTTGAGATTCGAAATCTCATCTTCTTCAATTGATAATTCCGACTTCAAACCAAAGATAGGGATTCTTACGTATGGTTAGATGATTCAAACTTATCGGTGACTCTTCAATGTCTTCTCCATTTACATTTGGCTCATCGAATACCACATGAATGGATTCTTCGTAACCATAGTTCTTTTGTTGAGTATCCTGTAGGCCTTGCTTTCACCGAGTATCCTAAGAAGATACCTTCATCGCCTTTAGCATCAAAAGCCTTTAGGTTGTCTTTGCCATTGTTGTGGATGAAGCATTTACATCCAAATATTCTCAAGTATGCAACATTTGGTTTTCTTCCGATCCGGATCTCATAGGAGTCTTTGTCATTTGTCTATTTATCATACATACATTTTGGGTGTAGCAAGTGTGTTGATTGCTTCAGCCCAAAATCTTTTTGGTAACCCCGCCTACCAAGCTAACATGGTCCTTGCGCTTCTTTGAGGGTTCTATTCCTTCTTTCTACAACTCCATTCTCTTTGTGGAGTTCTTGCTGCGATAGTTCATGACTAATACCATTCTCAATACAATACTTGAGTTATTATTCCATTGACAAACTCGGTTCCTCTCTCGATCTTATTTTGATAATGGTTTGACTCTTCTCGTTTTGAATCCTCTTCATCATTTTGTGGTAGTTTTTGTAGAGTTTCTTTCTTCTTACACATGAATATTGTCCATGTATATCTTGAATAGTCATCTACTACCACCAAGGTGTATTTCTTTTCCACTTATCTTTATTTGGTTCCGGCTGGGCCAAATAGATCCATATAGAAGGCAGATGCAATATTCTTGTTGAGGATGGGCATGTCTTTTCTTTGAATGACGACTTGATTTGTTTTCCTTCGACATGCGTCACATATACTCTCCTTTTTGTATCGAGTCAGTAATCCTTCCACAAGATGACTTCTTGCCCGACTTGTTAATTGTTTTGAAATTCGGGTGACTCGACTTTTTGTGCCCTGACCAACTTGATTCAATTTGTGCTCTTTTTGCTAAGTAGGCAGTCGGGTGTTGCGGTTGACCAATCCACTACATACATATTTTTTCGTCTACATCCTTGCAAAGACAACTTCATTTGATTCAATATCTTTGATTTGGCATATTCCCATGTTGAATCCAACATTGTAGCCCTTGTCACGAGTTGATCGATGCTCGATACATTGAAGTTGAGTCCTTCAACATATGCAACATCGTGATCTCTAATCCATTTCTCTTGATGGATCCAATGCCTCTTATTTCGCCAGAGCTTCATTTCCTCCAAATATGACTTTTGCTCCTTTAACTTCCTTGAATTTTGACAAATATTTCTTATTTCTGTCATATGTGGGAATGACCACTATCCATGTACCAGGTTCCTTGGCATTTCATTTGTTCTTGATCCCGCAATCAAGGAAATTAAGTTTTAGGTACCCATACTTATGCGGGTCTGAGGGGTTAGAATTGTAAGATGATCCAACCAACTTATAGCCAAATGATTTGACTCTAAGGGGTTGCCATCTATCGTGCCATAATCATAATTAATCCTGGCAAATTGCTTGGGGATTCTAGGTTCATACAATTGTCTCTTTTGTACGTATGTCTGCATATGTGTTTTAGCAATTGCCTTTCTTGGGTAGTTGTGGTGACTTTGAGTGTGATGCCTAGGTGCATAGGTGTCTTTGATGAAAGCTCTTATACTTTTGGAATGGCCTTTCTTTGAGTTCTTGGCCTTTGCCATTTGGGCTTATATTCCATAAGTCTATCGATAGTTCACATTATTCTAATCGGCTTGGCTTGGATATTTTCTACCATTCCCATCATGTGTATTTCTTTTATGGATTTTCTGGGATTTTTGGTAGCTCTGCTTCCTTTTACAGAGTATTTTGTTAGGAGTTTCTTTGAGGACTCATTTGAATCTCTTCTCGGCCGTCCTTTCAAAGACACTCAACTGGTTTTCCTTTTCCTTTGTAACCAAGGCCAGTTTGCTTGTTATTGTGCTTTGGAGTGAATGTGTGTGCAACATTTTAGAGTTTTGGATTTTTCGGACTCTTCATGACTTGAAGATCCTTTTTCCAAAATTGCTTTTGAGGTTTGACATAGCACGGAGGAATTAAATCCTAAGCTTTGTTTTGTCTCCACATTCTCTTTGACTCATAATAAGATCATCCAATGATTTAGATGCCTTAGTGAATGAAGCAATAACATTATTGAGGTCATTCTCCCTCTTTTCTATAGCAAAGCAATTTCTCGCTTTATTAATTTAGCATTTTCACCTTTAAACTTTCATTCTCATCACCTATTTGACTTAGTCTCGAGCTCCTTAGTCGACTTTGAGTTTTGACTTTTGAGTAGGCTGTTTTCCTCATTCAATAGTGTGTGTGAGGATTTAATGTATTCAAAATCTTTCATCATTTTGCCTAATGAATCATAAAGATCGAGTGGGTGATGAAGTGTGTGTGTCATGATCACTATCACTAGTGTCCGAGTTTGTTGAGTTAGATTGTACCTCATCTTCTTGGTCGGGTTGATCTTGTTCTTTGGCCATCAAGCGGATCGGCTTCTTCTTCGAGTCACTTGAGTAGTCGGCGCTGCTCTCGAGTTAGTTGTCTCTCTTGACTTGGTCATTTTTAATGATCTCTGCGAAGCCATCATTGCCTTTTTTTTTCTTGTCTTCTTTCTCTCAAGACCTTCCTTTCTTCTTCATCCTGTATTTGTTGACTACGGAGGATACGGACGATCAATGGCATAGTGACTGGTTGTCTGAGTTCAAAGATAGATATTCAACCTTTTGATCGACTCTTTCCATTCTTGGATTGTCATTACTTTGATACTCAACTTTTTGATGATCTGTTCTCTTGGTTGGCCTATCTTCCTTGATTTGGAGGGAGGTCGAGTGTCTTCCGGAAGATTCACCCTTTCCTCTCTTGTAGTTCTTATTGAAGAACTTGTTGAACCTCTTAACCATCGGGCTATTTCTTCCGGGTCAATGACCTCTTTGACCTCGGCTCTCTTTCCATCTTTAACAATTAGAAATTTGTTTTGGGTACAATTTGTCTCTTCCTGGTCTTTTCTTCTCGGCTCAAACTCGTAAGCTTTGAGGTCCGAGAATAACTCATGGTTGGATGTCTTTGATAGGTCCATGGAATGTCTCGTGCCATGACCTTCATTTCCCCCATTTGGAAGACTTTTAGGATTTTCATACACATTTCTTCTGTGTATATTCCTTTCCAAGTGCAGATGCACTCATTTGTGATATCGTGAACCGAGCATCTAGTTGATCCAGGTTCTCTCCGAGATCATTTTGAAGTTCTCAAATTTCTCAGATGACCCACCGATAATTTGTTTTCTTTGATTTGCTCGAGCCTTCACAAATCAATGTCACTTGTCATCCCCGGATATCTTTAGCCGTTTTGCATGATTTAACTTTATTGAACATGGCTTTGTCCGGTTTTGTAAATTAGGGATGGCAATGGGGCGGGTCAAAACCCGCCCCGCATTAAACCCGCCCGGCGGCAGTCCAGACCGGATAAACGGGTCCGGGGCGAGTCTCGGGTCCAAGATTACAAAACCCGCCCGGGTCGGGCGGGTCCGGGTCCAATAGAACCCGCCCGGACCCGCCCCGCATATTAATTTTTACTATATTTTTAAATATATATTGAAATATTTTTGCATTATGTATTTTTAAATTTGAGTGTTATATGTTTAAAAATATTAGTTGAGTACTAATATAATATTATTTACTTTTAAAGTTTAATTTACTAATATAATATCTTGTAATATTCTACTTTGAATATTTATTTTAAACATTAGTTGAGTATTATTGTAGTATACTAATAGTATTTTTTTTAAAAAAAAAATCTTAATAGTAGCCAATTCTAAAAAAATAGTTATAATAAGTTGCATAATTATATTTATTTAATTTTTAACCTATTGACATTAGATTACTTTTGAAATTTGGTCAAAAATAGAAAAATATAAATTATTATAATTTAAAAAAAAATACTTGGCGGGTCTAGCGGGTCTAGACCCCTGCCGCTTTGAGGTTTTGAGGCGGGGCGGGCGGGCGGAGGTCTTGAGGCGGGGCGGGCGGGTCCCGGGTCTAATTTTTCCTTGGCGGGCGGGTCCGGTTTGGCCAAACCCGCCCCAAACCCGCCTGTTGCCATCTCTATTGTAAATGATGTCCTTGGCTACATTGTCCAGGTTATATCTTTTTTTGTCATCATTTGTCCACTCAGTTCTTGGTTTTCAACCATGGTAGTGCAGGAGCAATATCTTCTTCTCCTTCATTGCGACTCTTAAATGCAATTTTGTGTGTTCACCTTTAAGATTTGCGGAGGCATCTTCTATCACTATCCACATCTCATCATGTAATCTTTGATAGATGAGCTCGCATATGAATTTTCCAATCATCAAATTCTTCAATAGTGAACATAGGGATGCGTGTCAAATTTGCTTCCATTATAATAACTTTTAATGATAAAAAGAGTTTAGAAAGTTTAAGTACTAAAGCGGACTTTGAAAAGTTTGGAGATCTAGTTCAAGAACCGGTGCGGAGGGTTCAATGAACCAACCGCTCCGATACCACTTGTAGGTCCCAAGGGGTGTAAGTGTAAGGTTTAGAAGGGGGTTGAATAAACCTTACCAAATTTTCGATTTAGTCCTTTTAAATATACTGAGTTGATTCTTCACTGTTTGTGTCCTTGATGGACGATCGATTTAGTCAATCAAGAGAGTTAGTCTCTTAACGAGACTCAACCGAACATTGATGGAATAACTCATTTGTTGACTCTAAATTAACTCAATTTGTGGTTTTGTTTTTGTGGAAGACTTAACACCCTTAAGTTTGATTAAGCAAGAGTTTAGAGCTTGGTTTAGTACTTGTATTATCAAATGGATAGCAAATTTATCACAGATATAAGCGATTAAAAATGCAGGAATTAAAATCTTTGAAATGTAAATGACACAATAAAATTTTTATAGAGGTTCGAAGATGGGGTAATTCTTCTCTACTCCTCTCTTCTCCAACTCCGGAGGAATCCACTAGGTAATGATCGGTTTACAAAGTGGTAATCCCAGGATACAAGTCTTGATCACACATCTAACTTGATCCTTTGGGACTCGATGCGGAGACGCCTTGATCACTCGGTGGCTTCTCGTCACGACTCAGCCTTCTTCTTTGCAGGCATTTTTGCCTTGCTACTCTGACTCACTTGCTCAAGCTCTTTGGATTTGATCACGAAGCCCTCCAAAAGCTTAAGACTTGGTTCGACCTTGAACCTTCCTACAATCCTTCGTGGAATGTAGACCCCTTGTTTTCGAGTATTTTCCTCTTCAACTGATTGAAGTTATCTTTCCTTCACGGTGAGTGTTGGATTGATGTTCTTCGTAATGTAGGCTTGAGGATTGAGAATGTTTGCTTTTTCTAATATGCTTGTATATCTCACGTGTGTGTCTTTTTTTTTCAAACAAACTCCTCGGCCTTTTATAGTGAACTTTCAAAAATTTGCCCGTTGAAGAGATAGGCTTATTTTTGAAAGTCACTTGCGATCGTTGGTTTGTCTTGTTGCGAGTTCTTGGAATTGCCATTTCCTCGTATGAATTGTTCTTTCACCTTTTCGAGTTCGACACGGTGTAGTGCTTCCCATTGGTTCATTCCATTTGCACGCTTAAGGGTGAGCACTTCAAGAAAGGTGGTATGGAGATATTACTTGTTTAAGTAAATCTCTTGATTTACGTGCAACGGTCTTTTTACGATTATCTCGACTTGATTGCATTTCCTTGCTTTCCCAGGTGACTTAGAGTCGACTTCCAATCATGGATGACTCTTGTCACTTCAACTTGAGACTGGCTTTTCTCGAGTTGACTTGGACCGATACTCCACTTTTGCATCTCACCGCTTCTTTAGTAGAGTTCCGTCTACTCTTCTTTGCCATACTCAAATTGTCTCAGTGAGTCTTCCTTCCGTCTTGATTGTCTTCTTGCATGTTAGGCGTAGGCGACTTAACTCGGCTTGACCCGGACTCTAATTGTTACAATGCATTATACAATAAAAATTGGGGTGCCAACTTTCTATTCTAAGTTTTACATGGCATTCATCAAAATCTAAACAATAAAATTCCTAACAGTTGTCTACGTATCCTCTTAGGGTATAGAGGAATCAAAGTCCACGTAGTTCACTTCTTTTTTACCATCATTACCTTTTAGGTGTGGCGTTGATCAATCACTCCTATTTCCTCCGCTCGTTAGGTTGTATTTGTCTCCGTGTCAAACTCATCGGATAGGTCGCATGTTGACTCTAATCCCCTGTGTTCGCCTCTCCACTCTACACCAATCATTCAATAAACATTGGGCTTCTAAGGAATCGGGATGCGGATTACACGAGCGTGATTCATCCAAAATATTTCCACCGGAGCTAAACGATTGCTCTACCGCATAGCAGTTGAAACGGGACATGCCAAAACCTCTTTTGCGATGATTGAGAGGATCGGATAAGGTTGAGTTCTTTATGACCACCATTTCAAAATATCAAAGTCTTCAATATCTGTTTTACTAAACTCGATAGAAGTAGTTAAATAATTCTCAAGCTCTACATTTGAGCAGAACCTCTTGACGCGTTTACTTTTTTCCCTAAGTAATCGTTGTGCAACATTAAATTTACTAAAACCAGATGATATACTAGAGTTAATAGATTGTTGTGTTTCGATTTGACTAGCTTCTCCCTTGAATTTTACACTATATTCTCTATAAATATCATTTATATTTTGTCTAAGTTCAAATAATATCGATACAACATTTGGTCTTAGATGTGTCTCATACGATTTAATACAATACATCATAATAAGCATTTAACATTTCTTCTAACATATCAAATTTAAATCTAGGATCTAAAACAAAAGCAAGTAAATAAAGTTTAGGAATTTCACGAAAATACTTTAACCATTTTGATTTCATAGATAAAACACATTCGGCTAAAGTTGTATCATTCATGCATTCATTAAAAGCACTAGCAATATTAATACATGTATTTAAAACTAAATCAAGTTGGATAATAAACCCCCAATAATAAATTTGTAGATTCGGAAAATATTCTTAACATATCACATAAGTAAGTACATTGATTCCATTGATGACCATATAAATGAATACCATCATTTTGCAAAGTGTTGAAAAATGTACATAATAAATCTTTATAATCAAATGAGGCTTGTAATAATGCATATGTTGAATTCCAACGAGTTGGTACATCCAGGAAAATCTTTTAGGATGCATATTATGTTGTTTACAAAATTTACCCCATTTTTTCATAATAGATGGATGTGACCATAAATAACACAATGCTTCCTAATAGGTGCAAATTGTTCTTGTAATGATTTTAACCCATATTGAACACATAAATTCATTACATGACATATGCATCTTATATGAAAATATCTACCTCCTAAAGATGGTCTCGCATAGCAACGCAAGATCTCCAATAGTAGCATTATTTGAACTAGCATTATCAAAAAAACTGAAAATATTCTATCTACCAAGTTATATTCTTGCAAAATCAAAGAAAGCATTCTAAATATATTATCGGCCGTGTGACGATCATCAAAAAGACGATAGGCAAGTAATCGTTTTTGAATATTCCACGAACTATCTATCCAATGACATGTAACACCAATGTAACTATGAGTTTGCCAATGATCACTCCAAATATCAAGACAAATAGAAACTTTTTGAAGTAAATTTCCAAATTCCTAGTTAAATTTCTTTTAGTAGTTTTAACTAAATTCTTAAGTTCACGCGTCGGTGATGTTCGAGGAACACGTCTACCAAATGGGATTTAATGATGTTTGAACAAGTTCTTCTAATGTAGCTTTCTCACCAAAACTAAATGATAAATGCTCCATAGCTACAAATTTAGCTAAATTCGCTCTCCATCGTCTATCTTCATATTTAAATAAACCGGGTTGGTTGGGTATACAGTTGCACAAATGAGACATACCCATGCATTTGAGTTTGATTAGGAGATATTAGAACTCCCTTTGGATGCTTTTTTTTAACATGCTTCTTCAATGTTCCATATCCACCGCCTTGTTGAAATTTATAAGATTTCTACAATTATTAAATAAAAGAGTATTAGTTATTTTTATTTTCTCATTTTTTAATGTTTGTTTTTTATTTTCTTTTTTGGTAATCTATTTTTAATTTTCTGGTTTTTTCTAATTTACTTTTTAAAATTGTTTTTATACTTCGAGTTTTTTTTATTCAGATTTTTCATTTTTCGTATTTTCTTAAACTACATTTTTAATTTTCTGTTTCTCTTTAATTTACTTTTAAATTCATTTTTTACTTTCTGTTTTTTTATTATGTTTTTCAATTTTTTAAATCATTTTTAAATCCGTTTCTTATTCTTTTTTAATTTTTTAAAAATCCTTTTTAAATTCGTTTTTATATTTCAGTTTTCTTTTTCTTGTTTTTCATAATTTATTTTATTTTTTTGGTTTTTCGTGTTTTTTTCCAAAAATAACGAGAATAAAACAAAAAATAAAATCTAACATTTTTCATAATAATGGAAATAAAAAAATAAAAATTTAAAATTACCTCACAAAATTTGCATTGGGCCCGTTGTTCACCGGATGAAAGTTTTACTTTGTCAAAAATATTTACGAACATATCCGAGCGATTCTTTCTCGTTTCCGGATTAGAAGACCCATGCGTATGAGTTTGACTACTATCTTGGGTGTTGAACATTTCATTAATCTATTGCTCTTTCGCCTCATCATCGCTTAAGCTTAAATTGATATGCGGTTCATTTTGCGAAAAAACGACTTTTTTCTTTCCACGCCCTGATGAACTTCCACTAGCCATGATAGTATAAAAGATGTGAAAAGTATTTTTCTTAAGAATGAAAGTATTGGAAGTTGTAACTTGTAAGTTGTAAGTAGGAAGCTAAACTTGGATTATTGAGATATTGAGAACTTGAAAGACTGATAAAGTTGTAATAGATTTTTGCAATTGTTGTTGTGTAAAAAAGTAGTGTAAAAATCGAATTGGAGTTGGGATATATATAGGCTAATTATTAATAGACATGAACAAAATTTTATTAATTAATATATAAAATAATAACTCAAGTTTTAAATTTAAAAAAAAGTCTTAGTCGGCTAGTCCTACTGTCTATACCTTTGTACCTGTATTATTAATAACTCACGCCACCACTCACCAGTATTAAATTTTTTATTAATTAATATATAAAAAGTCGTTTCTCACAAGTAGTGTAAATAATAACTCACGCCACCAGTATTTTGAGGTATTATTAATTTAAAACTCCTAGTCGTTTCACAGCTATTTGAGGTATTATTAATTCAACTTTACAGCCTGTGTCTGTGTGGTTGTGTTGTCACCATCAACTGGCGCCTGACTTCTGATGGGGTGTTGCATTCCCCTGTCCCTTGCCAGCTTTTGATCTTGAGCTCCGCGTTGCTGCTTGTGACAAACGGCTAGTTGATCCTGGTCTTTAATTTCAAATGGCCAATTGATCATGGCCGTTAAATATTTAAAAAAATAGAATCGCGGTTCCAAACCGCGGTTCGAACCGGTGGTTTCACGGTTTTTGAGTTCGTGGAACCATAATCGAACCGTATTTTCGGTTCGATTCAGATTTTGGAACCAAATTATGGTCAACGGTTTTCCGGAACCGTTGACCACTTCGTTTTGGTTCCGTTTGGCCACCTCTAATTAGATGTTGCAATCGTACTATATTAGTTTTTACACTATAATGTATTAGTTGTTATTCTATTAGGTATTAGTTGTTGCACTGTACTCTATTAGTTTTTACTCTGTTAGGTATTAGTTGTTGCCTTTGTAATGTATTAGTCACATTCTTTACACTATAATGTATTAGGTGTTATCTTTGTTAGGTATTAGTTGTTGCACTATAATGTATTAGTTTGTTACACTATTATGTATTAGTTGTGATACTAATACTTTACCATTGTTTTGTGGAAACAAATTTGAAGTGGCGGTGGCCCATCCGTGAGAAGAAAGCTTTCGGTGTTCATTTATGAAAAACCACGGCCAAGAATTTTACTGGTGTTGTGTTGTCAAGGAAGCAAAAGGATGTGGCTGATTACTGTTTCTTCAATCATAAAGGAAAGAAAGAGTAAGTAATGTTTTCAACTACCAGTTTTGATTATGTTATTTGAATAATATTTTTTTCCATTATTAAGCGATGTAAGTTATTTTTTTGATCGAGATGAACCAGTTTTTGCACATCGGGTTTTCTTACGTGTCGCCGGGTCGATATCGCCACGTTGAACGATGAAAGTCGATCCACATTAGTATAATTGATGCATGGGCATTGCTCCTCAATAGAAGAAATGTGGATGCAAAGAGGAGGAAATGCTTTTATTTCTATGCTCGGCGATTCGTAAGCAAACAATGTTGTTTTATTTGATGTATTGTTATGCTCTACATTAAGTAATGATATGTTTAATATTGTGTTTTATTTTTCAATGATTATACATAGGAAACATGGTCAAGAAATCCCAGCGCAGAGGTTGGAGAAAATATTTGAGAGATTGTTGGATGCCTTTGGATGAGAAGCGAGTAAGTGTGATGGACTTGAGTGGGTTTGACTTGGTAAGAAATTATTTTTATTTCTAATGTCTTAGTTATTCTATTGTAAAGTATTAGTTGTTACACCGCAATGTATTAGTTGGTACTTTCGCAATGTATTAGCTATTATATTGTAAAGTATTAGTTGTTATACTATAAGGTATTAGTTGTTACACTTAAATGTATTAGCTAAATAATTTTTTTTTGTTGAAAGCGTAGATTTTTTTTTCCCAATTTGCTTCAAAGGCCATTTTGTGGTTGTTGTCATTAATTTTGTTCTTTGGGAAGGTCCAATATCTGGACAATTTGGTCCACCACGAAATTTCTTTGTGGAAAAGTACAAGAACCTTGGATCTTTGTTGTGGTAAGTATTAGTTGTTACTTTGAAATGTATTAGTTGTTACAATCGCAATGTATTAGCTATTATATTTTAAAGTATTAGTTGTTACACAATTAGTTAATATTCTTATGGTTTTTTTCACTTGATCCAACAAAATAATTTTTCTCTCTTTGGCGAAAGAACTAAGTCATCCACGAGCCCAGGAGGTTGAGCGTTTTTCCCGGGAAAATGTTCTCTGGGTGCAAGGCCTCGCGAACAACGTGGATTGTGGTGTATTTTTAATGCGCCACATGGAAAATTTTATTGGCCAAGTCTACTCAAAGCCGATTTGAAACGGTATGATTCTTGCTGAAACAAATATTGCTTATATGATTTTTTTGTATGAATATTTTTCATGCCTTTATTTTTGTATTTTTTTTTGTAGCGCAATGTACGGCGTGATTTAAGGGCATCATTCTCGTTTCAGAATTCGTTGAACCCGTTGAATGAGAAACGAGTTCAACTTGAGAAGAGATGTTCTTGGATTTGTGAGAGAGATGAAGTAAACAAGTAAGATTTTATTGAACCTAGAATCAATTTTATTAGTTTCACAATGATATGTTTTGTTAACATAATATTTTTATGATAGACTAGGGATGGCAAAATCATGGGGAACCATCCCGTTGGTACCCGAATAATTTGGGATGGGAATCCCCGATTAATTAGGGGATGGGAGCGGGGATGGGGATTCCCGATTTTCTCGAAATAGGGGATGGGACGGGGATGGTATTTATATCCCCCCGTCCCATCTCCGTCCCCGTCCCGCCGATTAGATGAACGGGGATTCCCAGTCCGTTCACCGAAATATATATATATATATATATATTATATTATTAATAGTCTACTAAAAATAGTTGTTAGTGAGAAGGATTTATGTTTATATATTTTTTTATTTTATTAAATTGTAAAATTAAATCCTAAAAATTATGTGTTTTATATTGTAATAATTTTTAATTTTTAAAATTACAAGACTTTGTATTTTAAAAATTATTGTATTTAACTCAATTTGTTAAAGTATTTTATATTATGGAGTTATTATAAGATTAGCTAGTGATTCATGATATTTCATCGATTTTAATTATTAATTATTTTATGTAAAAAAAATATTTTTTTATTAATAAATACAAAACAGGGGACCCGATTCCCCCGGGGACCCCTGTTCCCGAATGAGAATTCCCCATCCCGTACGGATGCCCAAAATGGGGAATGGTATGGGGATGGTATTTGAAATGAGATTCGGGGATGGGGATGGTATGTCCTATACAGTCCCCGTCCCCGCCCATGCCATCCCTATGATAGACAAGTTCGAAGATTGTTGGGTGTTTGTGATGTAGAGAATGGTTGGTACAGGGGATTGCGTTCGGCTAGATTTTTTGAATGTTTGAAAAATAATTTGAATATTTTAGGCAAGTATTAGTAGTTACATGTAAATGTATTATCATGTAATGTAAAAAGTATTAGCACTGCTTTTAGTAGTTACGTGTAAATGTATGAAAAGATGGTTGGTACAGGGATTATTAGAAGTACAACTAACGAATTAGTATTGAAATTATTATTATTGAAACTTGAAATTATATGTATGTTTTTTCATGTGTTTGTCTTAAAAAATATTTCCCAATAAATGTATTAGTTGTTGAAAAGAAAAGTATTAGATGTGAAACATAAAAGTATTAACATAAACGAGTAATGTTTTTATGCAAACTACTTTCGAGGGTCATTTGTTTACAAGCGGGTTGCAAGTATTATAGGTTCAAGTATGTTTTTACGATGAATTAAGTTAAATGAATAAACAATCCTAGAACAAGTATTATAGGGTTCAAGAATTTTTTTAGAAAAATAAGTTTCAATAATAAATAATCCTAGAACAATAAACAAGAGATATGTTAAAAAGTATCACACACAAATAAGAAATGTATCAACAGATACATTGGAAAGTGTTTGAGATAAGTTACAATGTATTACCCGAGAAGTGAATTGTAAACAAAATCGAATTAAGTACAAATGATCAACCATTCTAAAACAATCTCTCTTGATACATTCTAAAAAGTTCAGGATTAGGAGTTTTGGACCCGAACTCTCTTGATATGTTTGTGTTTGATGTGTCATACTTTCTTTTTCTTTTTTTTTTTTTCAAAATGCCCTTCCGCTCTTTGTTTTCTCGCCTTTGTAATCGAACGAGTAGGATCTAGGATACTAGTAGAAGAACTAGAAATCTCGGTTTCAATCTGTAGAATCCATTGTAGCAGACCATCAATTCATCAATTGCCATAGAATCCCGGTTATAATCATCTTCAAAGATTCTTCTTGCTTCCTCATTTTCTTGGCATTTCAATACCAGATTATAGTACTTGCGCGCCATTTCATGACGCCTTGAAGGAATGCAATCCTTAGGCTCGTTACTCTATCCAATTCCTCTATCTAATCTATCCCATAAGTTCTTTTTGCAAACTTTGTCCACCTTCTTTTGATATAACAATTTTGTATTTCATTCACCGAATTCACATGAAGGACCCATAACGATTGACAATACAAGAAACCACATTCCTCAAATCTCTTGCAAGAGAAACTTATCAATTTAGTTGCGAGACAAAATGTCACCGTATGTGAACCAAATCCATCATCATTGAAATAATATAAAACATAATGTCGCTCTCAAAATGTAACATTGTACAAGAAGTGAAAATTGACTTTAAAAATTCATCTTCAAAATCTTTCAAAAGTGTCAATGTGTATACCTCGAAGCATGCTTCAATAGTCCGATCAATGGCAATACGGATGTAGGAGCCACCCTTGAACACGAAATTCATCCTTTGCTTCATTGCTCCTCCAACGTTTAATTGTTCCCTTGAAAATCCCATAAAAGTCGATCAAATGGTTATTTTCTTCGCATTAAATCCAATGGCATAGTTTGTACTTTCACTTCATTTGTGAAGACAATATTCCAAACAGAGAAAAAGTCTTTGTTAAATGTTGTACACCACTTCTCTCTTAAATCGAATAACTTCTTAAACCATGGATGGTTTTCTAACCCATTTTTGTAATCATTTTATCCCAACATGATCCTGGAATTTCGCTTCAATTGTGCACCCGATAAATACTTGGTAAATGCGTCGTTGAAGCATTTGTCGCCTTTCAACTTTCCGAACCAACTTACATCATTTTGGTAGAGGTGCCATAAACATAACTTATGACGTGTTCCTAAGGAAACCTACAAAAAAAAAACAGATTAAAAGTATTCTATATAACAAGTGGATGTATTAGTATTAAGAAGAAAAGTATTACATATAAAAGAAAAGTATATTTTTGAATGTAAATGAAGTGAAGATTTTAAGATAGAGTACGATCAAAGATTACACACGACATTGAAAAGTATTACACACGACATTGTAATGTATTACCATTAACAAAGAAAAGTATTACACATTAATCGGTTGCAAATTGTACAAATAATATTTTTACCTTTTCAATTGAATTTACAATTGCTAGATCTTGATCGTGAAGATTGATATAGGACATTGACCCTCCATTGATTTCTTAAAAACTTCAAAAAAGACAATCGAATGATTCGGCTTTTTTCATCCGTATGAAGGTACAACCAAACATCACGTTCTTCCAATGATTATTAATCCCAACAAAAGGGGCACAAATCAAATTATACCGATTTGTTCGATATGTTGTATCAAATACAACAACATCACCGTATATCTTGTAATTCTCCTTCATCATTGAATCCCTCCAAAATAGATTACAAAATCTTCCTATATCATTTAATTTAACTACGAAAAAGAAGTTTTGATCTTGATCTTGTTGGTACAACATGTCAATCAACGTTTGTGCATCGCTTTGCCTCAATTGCATTCATTTTGAAATGATTCACAAAATTCAAGTGGTCCTTCATTGTATGATCAATGCATTCTTCACCCCCCGCATCTTGCGCCATGTATCGGAAAGATTGGTGGCTCTCATTCCGAAGAAATCATCTCCCCAATAACATTAGTCTTTTCAAAGTGGTAATCACCCTTCGTAACGATGCAAATGACTCCACTCTTTTCTAGTGAGTTAGTGGTTGTTAACATACTATGGTCAACAATTTCATAAACACCATCACTGTTCAATTTTGTCCTCAATGATGCCCTACATCCTCGTTCGTGTATTATAAACTTTTTTTTTTTTTTCTCAATGGTGTTTCGGATCTTGTATATCCCTCGCGGGAACATACAAAATATTTTTCCGTCACAACACCAACATCATTGCATCTCGTAGTTGTTTTACTTAATACTAAAACCAAGTGCCGAGCATGATTGCGATCAAAGATATATATATTTCTTCAACACTATTCCTCTTCATACTAATAAGACAACTACCAAGTCTTCTTCATTATATTTAACGGGAGAAATAACCAACGAGGAAGGAATGTATGAAAATTATGACACTTTTCAGAATTAAACACAATACTTTTTGCATGTATTACATTTGTATCAGAATTTTTACCTTAAGCGTTTCTATTGGTATGTTGTCCCCCCTTCTGTGTCATTATTTCCTTCTTCATGATCATCAGGAGTATGTTAGTGTTATTACACCTAAAAGTAATAAAAATTACTTTTATTTGATACATTTATTTGATAATAATAGAGACTTACACAAATTTAAGCATTTTAATAATAAAAACAAAGACTTACGAAATAAAGCATGATACATTTATTTGATACATCTAATACATTGAAATGCAATGTGTAATACTTATCCACAAATTTAAGCCATTTAAATATAAAACAGAGACTTACACGAACTGTAAAGTCTGATACATTTATTTGATACATCTAATACATTGCAATGCAATGTGTAATACTTATCCACAAATTTAAGCCATTTATTAATAAAAAAAAGAGACTTACACGAAGTCGTAAGGTCCGATACATTGATTTGATACATCTAATACATTAGAATGCAATGTGTAACACTTATCCACAAATTTAAGCAATTTAATAATAAAACAGAAACTTACACGAAGCTGTAAAGTCTGATACATTTTTCAATACATCTAATACATTGGAATGCAATGTGTAATACTTATCCACAAATTTAAGCCATTTAATAATAAAAAACAGTGACACGAAGTCAGTAAAAACTAATACGCCTAATACATTTTTTAATGCAACTAACATTTGAATGCGATGTGTAATACTTTCTAATAATGAACCAAATTAATAATACACGACATTCACTTTCGTTACCTCTATCATTATTCAAGTTGTCTCCGGCCTCCATTGTCGCACCTTCTTAAGCTTTTTGTCCAATGTAGATTTAACTACTAAGTAGTTGGAATACGAACAAATTAATAATTTAGGCTTGATGCGAACACATAGATTGATGGTTGTGCAACGGAGGTGACGATCGACGTGAGGTGACGGTCGATTCGGAGGTGGTATTGTCTTTTTTCGGCGTTGTGGTTATTTTAATGGGGATTGTGTCTCGCATTTGCTACCGGGGTGGTTGGAGGAAGAAGGTCGGGAAATTAGGGTTCCAATCACGAGATCTGTTGTGGTTGTGTCCTAATGGGCTTTTGTTTTGTGGATCGGATCCGGTCGCGAGATGAATAGGGTAGTTTGACCGCCTAACGGATCTAGATCCGTCGACGGTTTGATAGGAAACCATCTCCTTCAATAAAATATTGAGACCAAAATAGGGATAACGTTATTTCGACCTTTTAATAATAATAAGACTTTATAAGCTATTTTATCTAAAAAATATTAGAAATTAAGATTTATGTTAGAAATCAAAATATGAGAGGTGCTTAAAGAAGACCAAACTACAAAAGCGGGCACGATGGTGGAACAATTAATATTAAAGGTTTCGCGACAAGATGGGAGATCGAAATTTGGTGAGAACTCAATTTGGATAAATGGAGTCTAGCATGGAGCAATCGCTTGTGATACGACTCATTGTGCTCTATTGCGTTTACATGTGAAACAATTAATATAATTAATATTCAGGGCTTCAACCGACAAGATGAGAGACCAAACTCGGTGGGAATCTACGGTGGATAGAGGAGAACCGAGAACCTATAGGGATGATAATGGGGTGGGTCGGCGGGGACCGGACACGTTCATCCCGTTTTAAATTAAAAAATTAAAAAAATATAAATTATATATTTATAAAATATTATTTACCAAAGTTATTATTATCAATTTATAAATATTAGATATAATATATTAATACATAAAAATATATTATAATATATATTATATATGCAATATATTAAAATATATTTTAAAAATAAAAATTCTAGGCCGCGCGGGTAGGGCGGACGAAAGTGATACAAAGACCCGCCTTCGCCCGCTCCAGGTCATGGGGTGGGGTGGGGCGGATACCCATGGGTCGGATCGAAATTGTTATCCGTGGGAATCTAGCATAGAGGGGAATCTAGCAATCAGGATGAACAATTCTTGGAGATACTTCGTTGTCTTGTTTCTCGTAGTTTATGGGACGATTCTGGGACTGTTTGGATTAATAATATGAGAACATGGACCTCAACTAAAAAGAAAAAAAAAAAAAAGTAATAATACTACCCCAACCAATCCCAATTTCTTCAACGCCTACCTACTTTCTCACTTCATACCATCGGTGATTGGTCCCACCCTAAAAGCTTCCCACCGCCAGTCACAGCTCACCGCTAATGTCCGACGCCACAGCCGTTGACTGGTCGGACCTCCCGCCGGAACTCATCCTAATCATCGCTACAAACCTCCAAACCCTAGCTGATTACATCCGTTTCCGCGCCGTCTGCCAAAACTGGCGCGCCGCCGCTCCAATAATCTCGCGCTACCTCCCGCGCGAATTTCCATGGCTCATGCTCCCCTTAAGCCGCTCCTCCAATCGACGTGGCTTCTTCAATCCCCTCACTAACAATCTCCACCGCCTTACCCTCCCGGAAGCCTCCCACAGCCGCCGCCGCGCCGGGTCTTCCCTCGGCTGGCTGATTCTCATCGACGAGTCGCCTTCCATTTTCCTCATCAACCCCCTCACCCGCGACAGAATCGCTCTTCCCCCTTGTCATCCTTTCCAAACGTGACGAAATTCGACTTTTACAGTATAGGAAGGGAATATACTGTCCGATCTCCGGAAAATGATCTCTATCATTGTAATTTGAAGGAAATGCGTGATTCTTTTATTAAAAAGGTAATTCTCTCTCGCAGTCCGTACGGTGAATCAGATTTTACTGCATTCGCAATTCTTAATCGACATGAAAATCTCGCTTACTGTAAAAATGACCATGACTCGTGGAAAATTTTAGATGCAGCACGGTCATATAGTGAGGATGTTATTTATTTTAATGACGCATTTTATGCTGTTAATAAATTTGGGTGTATTGCAATTTGTGACGTAAATGTTGACGATTCGCCGATGGTGAAGTTTATCAATGTAAGGCAACAAATTGATGGCGATATGCAGTATTTGGTGGATGCAATGGGTGAACTGTTGTTGGTTTCAAGGTATTTAGACTTTGAGATTGATATAGAGCATTACTTAGAAGTGTGCAAGACGGTGAAGTTTCGTGTGTTTAGGTTTGATTGGAATGCACAAATATGGGAAAGCATGGCAAGTTTGGATGATAAAGTGTTGTTTTTGGGGGCGAATTCGTCGTTGGCGCTGTTGGCGACTGATTATACAGGGTGTAAAGGGAATATGATTTATTTTACAGATGATTATTCTGGGGCAAATTATGATAGTATTGCTGGTGATCATGATGTTGGTGTTTATAATTTGGCGGATGGGACTATTGAATCATTCCCCTGTTATCCTCCGAATTCACACTGGCCAATTTGGATCACACCAAGTTTATGCTAAACATGTAAGCTCAATTGTCTTCCTTGATCTTATGAGTTCTGAATTCATTGATATTTAATTAATTGAATCATGCCTGATTAATAGTTTTTGTTATTGGGTAAAATTTCCAATGTTATAAATGTGTGCTAACATCATTTCTGCAGTATAGTTTGTTTTCATGCACCTTTATTTGGATAACTGCTACTTGAATAGATTATAAAAAATAGAGAAATCCAAATCAATGCTATATTAACCGTTAGTGCTGATCAATTAGAGTGAAAACATACAATGCTTGATTAGTTAGTTAGTAGCTTGAATACTGTAGAATATAGGCGAAACCATTTCAATGATGTGGTTTTTTGTTGCAAAATTTAGTAAATTGTAGGTTATGTGTTGCAGATGCATTGCTTCGTAACACTCCAGTTCGAAAGCCTGTAAATTGCAGAACAAGATTGTTGATTTCATTATTCTTTTAGATGAATTTGGATATTGTATCTGTTAGCAACTTTTCATACTTCTGTCTGCTAGTTTTGGTTTTGAAAATTGAGAGGTTGTAGCTATTTTCTAAGAAAAGAAGAATTTGGATATTGTATCTGTTAGCAACTTTTCATACTTCTGTCTGCTAGTTTTGGTTTTGAAAATTGAGAGGTTGTAGCTATTTTCTAAAGGAATCAATAAATCTTTTTCTTATTTCCATCTTCAAAATTTTTGGCCCCAAATTAATTGCTTTTCTTACACCCAACTCGTTTTTGTTTGCGAAACTTAAACTGGTTGATTTAAATCAATATGATGAGTTTTCTACAGGCTTTTGGGCATGTAAAGGGAAAACTCCTACTCAAGAAGTAACCTCATGTGACAATATGTGAACACCTCAACTAAATTTTGTGGAGTTAAGCTATGGAATCTTGAATAATTTGAACAATCTGTCAGAAAGATGAATAATGCATTCATGCTTCTGTGACCATCGAAGATTATGTGTGAAATGAGTTACATACAAACCAGTTTTTTAAAGAGGCTGCTTTTATCTCGTGTTTCATGTTTGGTTTACAATAGTGCTTTGATGATGTTATAGTCATGGTAGCTATCATTGAGAAATTACATTTTTGAAGGATCAGAAGGATGCCATGCATTTCTTACTTTACCAGGCAGTAAAATATTGGTACTTCCTTATTTGATCTCACAGTACCGCCAACTGAAATAGAATTAAATGACCCGAACATAGACCGATCAAAAAAAAAAAAAATGACCCGAACATAGACATCAGCTATTTTATCAGTTTTATTTACATCTTGCATGACGATGGAGAGGATAGGAGTTATTCACCAGAGTGTGCTCCTTGCTAATTTTAGAATGCAACAAAAACTGCTGCCAAGTAGGAGTATAACGAATCGAATAGAGTGTTTGAATTTTTATCAAGATTCAAAAATTGTGTTTGAGGTATGTTTGATTATTAATTGAATCTAGCTTGAACACACGAATCGAGCTCAACACATTTTATTATTTTTTGGCAAATCGAGTCGAGCTCGACCTGGAGTTTTACATTTTATCGGATGGAAAATGTACTCAAGCTTGGTTCGTTAAGAGCTCGAGTGAGCTTTTAACGATCGATCTTGAGGCGATTATCGAGTAGTTTGGTTCATTTTTCAGCCTAATTTCACTGTTTGCAAGTTCCATATTATTTTCTTCTAAACTATTATCTGATGCATATGTGCTTCTTGTATCTGCTGCTCAGGAAAACGTGTTGAGGATCATCACCATTAGTGCTGTCCCTGGTGTGGAATAAACAGATTGATTACTGCAAGTCCTTTGAATGGATATGTAAATGGAGAAATTATGTCCGAGTTAAGTTAACCACTTGAACCTATAACTCAAATCATTGCAAATTTATCGGGGTATACCAAGATGTTTGGGCAACCCTGAAAAGTGGAGGTCTCTAGTTCGACCAGAAAATCATTGTATGAACCAAATTTATTCATGTGTCGTGTTGCAATTTCAGATGACTACTATACATCCATCACATAGATATATATATATCAAGTTTTCACTTTTCAGACATTGATTTGTTGGTTTAAAATTTAGATATATATTAAGATTGATTTGTGTCCGCAGTTTAATATTGGTAACACCTGAGTGAATATAGATCATCAAAATGATGGCAAACTTAGAAACAAAGTTGCAATAACAAATTGATTTATTAGGGACGAAAAAACTCTGATTATCTTTTTAATTCCTATAGTCCACTTGATCATGAAACTGACAGAAAATTTTTTTTAAAAAAGTAATTATCTCAAGCACTACTCTCTCTCTCTCTCTCTCTCTTCTTTTTGTTGATCTTTACAACTGCTGCTTTTCTACATATTTCACAACCTTATCATGAAAGCTGAAATCTCCCACACACCTAACTAGAAAGAAAAAAATTGTAGAAGCCGGCCGAAGAGGTCTACCAAAGTTCCAGCCCAAGGCCCAAGCCCATCATATTCTAAGCAATACATCTCATCGAATAAGTAGAAACAGTAGAATCAAGACATGGGCCTCCATGTATTATTCCAGGATGATCACTCTCCAGCCCATAATCCATAGTTGGCCTGCACTCCATCTCTTCCTCAAACTCGTGAACAAACTCCGGCATCTCAATTCCTCTCCGCCGCACGCGATCCACAAGAATTCCAACCTGTTTACATAATTCACCTTCCCATACAACCTGTTCAATTAATCCAAGCAATAATCCCTAATTAGTAATTAATCAACGTGCTTAGTAATTAGGTTAATTGACTACGATTGTACAGATTGTTAATTACCCGCCGCCGGCGCCGCCGGTGAAGAGGATACGGCCGAAAGTGGCGAGGAAGAGGCGCGATTGATTCCGGGGTGCAGGAAATAAAATGCCTCCAAATTATCCCTAACTTTGACTGGAACGGCGTCGTATAGAGACTTCAAAGCTGAAATTCCAGGAAATTATCGCCTCTGTTCACCCCTGTGTGCACGTACACCACCGAAAACGGCCGTCCGTCTAAACTTGGAAAAATCTCATCCTCCAAGTATTTCTTCACCGTATCGACGGTCACAAGCCTCGCTATAATCCAAAACAACAACAAAAATCATAAGAAAATAGTACGATTAATGAAATTCAAAAAAGTAGTTACCGATGGCATTACCAGGGAAGAGTTTTCCGATGACGCGGAGAATGGGGCGGCCGCGTTTGTCTCTGCCTTGAATCTTGAAGATTTCAAGTTTTCTGATGAGTTTTTCCTGTTCGGATTGAGAGAGTAAGGTAGAAATCATGGTGGAAGAGTAAAAAAAAACTATCTCAGGTTTCTGTATGTGAATTTAGTGTATCGGAGAATGGGTAGTTTTTCTGTTTTTTAAAGGAAGAGTTTCGGGGGTGGGTAGGGTAGGGGGGGTGGGGTGGATAATGTTAAAAAAGCGTGATGGAGACTTGGAGAGAGCGTTGAGAGGTAATTTATTTACATTGAATTCGGATTCTAATGGGAGTTGTTTTCTAGTACTCCTTTAATATATATAATGTCCTATATGTTATCATGTGGTTGAAAAATCTGGGCGAATCTTTTTATATAATGTATTTTAATATTATGGATGATTATCATGTATATAAAAATGATGTCATTGATGCATACATATATTAATTTTTTTAATAAGAGATAAAACTCGATGGATATAGCCAATAAGAAAGAAATTATTCTGGGTGGATCGATACACAAAATTGGTGTGAACCAAATAAATAAATAAAAAAAAATAATATATTTTTGTGTTTTGTAGGATTTATCTCATTAATTTAAGTTCATGAGAGACGTCTCCTATAAAATCTCATCTTGATAAATTCTAGTTAATTATACTTTTGGACTGTATGAAGTATTTTCTTTCAAATGTATATTTGTTATATTGTAATTGAGAAGTGTACTGTGTATTTGATATTTTGATTGTGTCATATAATGGGTTTAAATTGGGAAGGGATTTATCCAGTTTGGGGTTGGAGAGTATATTCTGAGGAATCTCCGTTTTATATTTGGACAAAAAGTGAAGAAGGCAGAGATTAGACAGCCGCAGTTAATGCCACGTTTTGGGGTTAGTCCATTTGGTCCTACATGGCAGAAACAAATCTTGGACATTCACCAATTCCACCAACACTTTTCTTTTTTTCTTTTGAACAGACCATTTCTGCCGGTAAAAGTTATTACGGTATATTTGATTTTGATTTCCTTTTACACATCAGATTTCACGTAACTAGTCATTGGAAAAATAATCTCATCCCCTCAAAAAATATCCCAAATAAAACGCGAGAAATGCACTGGCTCACCGTCTCTAATATCCCTAACTGCCGCACACAATGAGTCGTCTCCCAAGTGATTGCTTCATGTTGGACTCTCAATTATCCAGACGCATGTTCCCATCGAAATTCAGCCTTCCACTCTACCGCTTGAAGTCCTCAATATTAATTGTTTTCTCATCGTACCTTGTAGGAGTGGCAATGGGGCAGATTGAGGCGGATATTGGCATTCCCATACCTACCCCAGTAAGGATCGAGTCATGATCGTGTCGGGGGTGGGGGGAGCGTGAATCCCCATTTGTATTTTTTATAATTTATAATATTTTTGATTCTCGATTTGTATATTTTAACAAAAACATTTACATATTTTGTTCAATTTATGTGTTATATTTGTTAACACTTTTAGAAGTTATCATTAAGTATATTAAAAGAGTGAATTTAGTTGATAATTATTTTAAAAATAATTTTTTCATATATAATATATATACAATATAAAATATATTTAACATATAATTATATATAAAACGAGGGCGGGGCAAGGGTGGGTGACCTAAACTCATCCCCGTCCTATTGATAAAATTAGGGTGAGGATTTTCCATCGAGTTTGGGGTAGGGACGGATTTCCGGACGGATTCGGGACATTTTGCCATCTCTATGATCTCGGGGGACTCGAACTCCCGACCTCTCAAGAGAGGACATGAGTTACCTCTTTCATGCTTGTGACTTGCCATAATTGATGAGCATATATATAGTGTATATATATATTAAACCTGGTAAATAAGTAATTATAAATTCAACTAAATTTATAAGCTCATAGATCAACTCATTTAACATATAATTGCAAACACCACATAAACTACTGGGTATTTGTCAACCCTCGCCTACCTTAGGTCTTTTAAAGGGTTGACAAATACCTCAAAAGTATAACTGTTGTAGGTGTTTTGCAATCATATGTTAAATTAGCGTAAAATTCGCATTAAACATTTATATGCCTTTTTCCACGGTATATTTGCTCAATTCTATCTTTATAAGTTTCTATATCTTATAAAAAATTAGATCTTATTTAAAAAAAAATTGTTAAAGTATTGGGATTAAATAAGATGATGAAACCTTTAAAATGTTAGTAATAGCAATTTTATAATTTAAATTATTTAAATTACAAAATTTGTTTTTTAGCAAGTTGGGAGTAGTGGTTAGAGGGGAAGGGATAAATTTCAAAGAAAACCGAAAGATACGGGGTTCGAACCTTAGTCAACACTCTTACAAAAGGTGAACGATATCACTTGAGCTACAAGCTTATGTTTAAATTACAAAGGTTATCAAAACAAGATTTTATATTTTTGAAAAAAAAAGTTGAAATTGTCTCATTTTCTCAAACCAACTTATAAGGCGGCGATTGGATATGTTTTCATTTTGAATTTTTTTTTTGCTAGAAAATGGTAAAAAATAATTGGAAGAAAAAAATATGAATTTTGAGAATATGAGATGAAAAAGTAATAATGAAAGTTGATTTGATATAAAAAGAGTAAAATAATGATTGGTAGTTAGAATGTGTGAGCGAGTGAATAGTGGAATTTGTGAGAGAATGTGTGATTAGTTGTTTTTGGAGAAGTGTGTAAATATGTTTGATAAGAGAAAAAGACGAAAGTGAATGAATAGTGTATTTTTAAAATTTTCAATAATATTCACATTTTGGGTAAAAAAATTACTTTAGCGGAACGAAAATGAAAATAAGCAATCGCTACATAAACTCTTAAACGTGTTTTAAGGATCTTATTAGTTCTTTCAAGAAAAAAAATTATCATTTACATTGAACAATATGGTTGTAGACATTGTAGACAGGGACCGCAAAAGGAGTTTAGGGAGTGATTGTTTGACCTTTCGTTCCGCTCTTTTCTATTTTGAAAGAGAATATTGTGAAAATTTATTTTAAAAAATGAGAATAATTTTTGAGAGTGTAATTGGATATAAGATAAAAATGTGATGATGATAATTGATGTGATAATGGTTTTTAGTGTAATAGTGATTAGATGTAATTGATGATTTGAAAAATACGAGAGAGTAAATAGTGTATTTGTGATATGATTGTGTAGTGATGATAGATGATGTGATGTCTTTTTTGTTAAAATTATAAATGGATGTGATTGATGATTGAAGAAGTGATAATAATTGAATAGATTTTTTTTTTGAATATTTTCACAGACAATCGCACGTCCGATGAGAAATTCGTTCGAAAAATGATAGGGATGAAAAAATAATATTCATCCACCTCATTGTCAGTAAAGAATAGGGTTAAGGACACATTTGCCGCACTTTCCCAAAAAAAAATATATTTTTACGCTCTCGGATTTTTCGGATTTTTACGCTTAGCGTTTTTAGGATATTTTTATATTTTCACCAATTTTTTGGATCTTTTTATGTTGTTGTTTAAAGGTTGTTTCGAACATGTTTCAAACATGTTTCATCTAATAAAATTTCGGTGAGAAAACAATTTATGCCCTCAATAAATTATCAATTTTATACTCAAAACTTCTTAATTTGAAGCTAAAAAAAAGTCCAAGAGACGTTCTCTCTCGAATTTTTACAAAAAAACCGTAGACTATTGATAAGTGTTTTTTTATGCATGTTTTATGTGTATATTTGAGTAGAATTCGAGTTATTTTATTGTTAGTTTTGTAAATTTTTGATTGTACATAGTTCATATTACTCCGGGGTGCTTTTATTGATGTAGATTGACCATTCGGGGCTAATTTTGGTGAATTTTGGACCATGGATTCATGTCAAAACATGCCGGGGAGTTTAAGGATGCAAAAATGCTCGAAATCCCAAGCCAAAAGCGTCATTTCGGGGCCTTTTTGGTCCAACACGGGCATGGGGTGTTGGGCAACACGGCCGTGTTCCACCGGGAGCCAAAAACTCAAAACATTCGCACAAAACAATCCCCAACACGGCCTAGCAGTGTTGGGCGACACGGCCATGTCAGACAGCATGGTCAGGGTGTGTTCTGCGACATGGCCATGTCAGGGACATCCTTTTGCAATTTTTCTATGCAAAAAATTATGGAAAACTCACCAACCAAGCTTTTTGACCACTTTTGTACACCTTTAACACCCAATTTTGCTCCACCATGTCTCCATATTCCCTCAATCATCATTTTTACGTATTGTAGTTTATTAATAAAAAACTCTGAAAATTGTTAGATTAAATAACACAAAGACGGCAATTATTAGTACTTACAATCCTCGTGGGAATGACACTCGGTACTTAATAATCTATACTATAAAATGATAGGTGCACTTGCCTACGGTTTTCACCACCGGCCATCGCGTTTGATCGTTTCGATCGTCTTCTCCGGCATGAACATGTCAGAATCTCTCCTTAGTCTTACCTCAAACTTTGATCCTCACAATTCATGCAAACATAAATAGATTTCTGGTTTGGATCTCTCACGCACAAGTTGTGACTTTCAGCCGCACGATGTTTCTCAGACATCGGATAATTATCGTCCCTTGGATATGGCATTGTGCACACCACATAATCATCATCCTCATTCGTCTGGCCCAACACAATGAAACATGGTGGTTTGTCCTTTTCGCATGGCTGTCATGGAATTTCTTTACCTCCCAATTTTGTACCTTATGCCACACAGTCTCCTAAGGATTGTTGCCCAAGTTTGGGTTTGGTTTCGTCGGACAAATACTTGTAGCCCTCCACGTCCTTATCCTCCACGTCCTTGTCTGGTTCTTTTGGGAATTGCATGGGGTGCCCTCATGGGGGATTACACCCCCCAGCAGCCAAGGAGCATTGCTCCTTTACCCCATGGCAGCCACTCATGGGGGGGCCTGCCCCCCCATCTAGCTGCCTTCTCCCAGGGGGTTGATGACCCCTGGGATGTTCTCGTTCTCCAAGCCAAACTCATACCATGGTTTTCAATGATAGCCTCAACCCTGCTATGACCAACAATGTGGTTCCACTTCCTCCATCACGCGATTATGACAAGGTTTTCCCATTGTTGAATCATGTATCCAATAATCTTACAGGTACTTCGAATTCTAGCATGTCAAATCCAGGTAAATTTATCCTAGTTACGTCTACTACTCAATCATATGCTAATGTTGTTAATGGATGTGTTAATTCTATCCCTGGACCTGTGAAAAAGGGAGAATATTTTTATGTTACTATTGATGAAAATTGGTATAAACAACGGCTTACGGGATTTTCATATGCTTTAATTGGTCGGGTGCTTTTGGGTAAAAGCAGTAAACCATGGGCTTTGATCCTCCTTCAAAATCATCTTACGAAATTTCGGAAAATTCAAGGGGATTGGAAGTTAATACCTTTAGGAAAGGGTTTTTTTTTACATTAAATTCTCTTCAGATATGGACCGCACCCAGGCGGCTTCGCGTTCTTCATGGCAACTTAATCCTGGGTCTATCTTTTTGTCCCATTGGGTTGATTTTAACCTCTATAAGGTTAATACTTGATTGCTAGTATCCGGGTGAGAATATTTGAGTTAAGTTTTGAATCTTTGGGATCCTAATGTTATTATGGGTATAACCAAAGCGGTGGGAAATCCTGTTCAAGTTCATTCTAAGTCCATTAATGGTTCATTAGGGCATTTTGTTCGTGTTCTTGTGGAGGTTGATCGGCTAGCTAAACCATTACAAGACTATGTTATGATTGAGCGAGTGGGACACTGCTCATTTGTTTCATTGAGCTATGAAAAACTTCAGGATTTGTTCGTAGTGTAGTATCATAGGCCACTCGATGGCTGCTTGTCATTGCAATTCCACTTCAATCCCGGCTCAAACCCTAGTGGATCCTAAACGTACAACTTTTGTTCCTTGGGGTCATTCTCGGGGTCGTAAAGAATATCGCCGGTTAATCGTTCCCATGATAAAGGTAAGGTTGTTGCTAACTCAACGGATAATGCATCCTCTTCGGGAGGGGGATTTTCTCGCTTCCCATGTGTGATTATACCCCATGATCCGGTCCCCACGACCAATGGGGTCTCTTTGGGTAAATCTTTTGTTGCTTTGGATTACGAGGAAGGTATTTCGGATTCCACGAATAACTCTACTCTGATATCCACTTCTGTTGCTTCGCAATCTACTGATCTGCCCTCTTTCTTGGATATTCGTAAAAAGCCTCATACGGTACAATATCAATTAGAAAAACTTTTTCAACACATGTGCAGGGCTATTTGGGAGAAATCTCTTGATTATGCTAAACAACGTTTGTTATCGGATATTGAACGGGGCCCTTTGCCCCGCTTCATAAAATTAATATTACTAAAGAGTCAGATGGTTCTCAGACACTTCAATTGGTTGTTAAATAAAAATGGGGGGGACTATTCGGAGGATGAATCTTTGGCCCCAGAGCAGTTTAGGGAAGATGTTAATAATATCTCCGAGGATAATAATTTCATGCCTTCACGGCAGATTGATTCCCCAGACCTATCTAAATGAATTGTCTTTTCTGGAATATTCGAGGGATAGGAAACACTACTTCGCGCAATGTTCTTATGGATTTGTGTAGGCATCACAATCCTTCCTTCGTGGCTATTGCGGAACCCAAAGTGAATTTGGGTGTTGTTTGCATTCCTATTGGCATTCGTTGGGTTTATACTTTGTCACTCAGAATTTTCGGGCTTCTGGTAAATGGGATATTTGGGTTTTTCGGCGTTCGGATGTGAGTATTCTGCAACAGGTTTATTTGTCAGATCAGTGTATTGTTCTGCAGGTGGAAGTATCTCATATTGTCTTTCATGTGGATTTCGTGCATGCTCATTGTGATTATTTGATCCGCCGTCAATTGTGGTAGGATTTGGTTACTCTTGCGACTAATTTTATGGTGTTGGGCAATTTTAATGCTATTCGGGAAGCCATGAGCGTCTTGGTAGTAGTAGTGTTTCCCGTCGGCTTGCCAGGATTTTCGCAATTTTATGGATAATGGGGATTTATTCTCGATTCACATTGTCGGTAAATTCTTTACTTGGTGTTCGACTTGTACTCCGACATGCCTGATCCAGGCTAGATCGGACAGGGCTATTGCGCCATTAGCTTCTCCTCTCTATGGTAAAGAGTGGAAACAATATTCCTTCCTCGGATTTCTTCGGATCACCACCCAATTTTGGTTTCTTGTAATATTTAGATGCAAAGATGACCTTCTAGAATATGTGGGTGAAACATTCGGGGGTTTTGGATTTGGTCCGCGCTTCTTGGGAGGTTCCTTGTCTTGTTCACAACCCGATCACTCGTATGATGGTTAAGCTTAAACATCTTCATATGGCTTTAAAAGTTTGGAACAAGGAGGTTTAGGTGATGTGAATCATTCCGCGGACTATCGGGTTCAACTTGTTCATCAAATTGATCGGATATTGAGATTTTATGTTATTCAAGGATCCGAGATAGAAAGAATTGGACGCCTGCACGCGCTTCGCACTCTTTGGCGTCTCGGGCGGAGTTTTTTCGCAAAAATCTCGGCGATTGCCTTAAGAATGGGGATAGAAATACTTTCTTCTTTCATCGTCGTTGCAAGATGCACACTTTTCGTTCGCAGACATTCATAATTTGCTTATTGATGGTAATATTTCTCGTGATCTAGCCATAATAGGTTCTTAGGCTTAATAGCAAAAATATAGCCTATAACATACGCCGTTTTGCATTTTTGCCCTTTAACTATTAAAGTTGCAATTTATGCCGGGACAATATTGCCCTTATAGCCAAATAATGATTTTGGTCCATTATCTTTCGAAAGGTAGCAATTATATCCTATAACTTCCGAGAATTAGCAATTTCAATCCTTTCATACCATAGCTATTTTCAATAAACTCAAATTTCATAGATTATGAAGATTTACATTTTCCAAACCTATTCCATTCGTGACATTGTTACACCTACTTAGATCCGTCTCTATTCGGAGGTTTTAATTGGATCATGTCGGGTTTCACTATAAACTTGATAGGACATACTTCAGAATACTTCATAATTCTAAATAAATTCGATTTCGGACTAAGGTTTTGATAAAACAGATATAGTCCATCACGACCATATCGGGCCCAACATGCTTCCGTAAAATTAATAAATCCCTTAAAATTCATACCTTCTTTGGACCAAACAAAGACCGGGTGAGATGGTTCGCAACACCACCAATCGGAAAATTATCGCCCCGGATCGTTTGACAAACGGCTCCTCACTATTCAACCTCACCTCGGGGAAGATGATCGCAAGCAGTTATCCGACTCCTTCAAAGAATCGCTCAAGATGACGACGGCTTGGTTCGTTTCCTACCCGGGCGTATAAGTAATTCTTAAACGAGATGAATTAATGGAACATTATGAAGACATGTTGAAGCAGAAAGCCCCTTTTTATTAAGAACTTATTGAAATATTTATTACATTAGTAATCTCCTTTTGGGAGGAGAATCTTGGTTTAGCCTCTCATAGATGAGGCTTTCACTGTAAATACATAAAACTTAAAACTAAAACACTCAAAATATTACAAATTTTTCACTCAGATTTTATTATAAGAAAACTAAGGAAAATGTTCGATGTCCTCAGCTTCCTTCAAATCTCGCATTTTATAGATGTAAGTCCGGACTTGAAAGGCGGACTTCAAATCATGCCGATACTTATGACGCCCCCGCTTACGTCATATCTCGCATTATTGCTTCGCCATTTGGTTTTCTTTTCTTCCGCGTGACTCGGCCCATGTGAAAGTTGTCGGGAATCTTCTAAAAGTTGGTTTGCGTGGTCTCGAGGAAAACGCGTTTTGTGAGTGGACCTTGTCCTTTCCAGTGCCTGGTCTTGTCGGTCGGGTTTGGGTCGAAAACCTTTCCCAAACTCGGGTTCCTTCTGTTCGGGGCATGCTTGACAGATCCGGCCGATCCAACGGCCAACATGCGCCATAATACGAATTTTCGGTAAGTGTCTTTGCTTCTTCGGAATCTTGTTTTCCCAGATAATTCTTCTTTTGGTCTCGTAGAGTTCCTCCGCAAATCATGTGGTTGATCCGGTCATCGAATTCAAAAGGAAATATCCATTTGCCGAATTTTGGAAGAACTTGAATGAATATTTGACCTTGTCCATTTGATTAGACAAACCCAAAGACCCCATGCTCGCCCCGGGTGTAGCTTCGTCTTTAAAAATGCTCCTACTAACACCGGTCCTTCTAGGTGAAGTTGCCTTAATGTATTTTAAAGCATTTCCATCCGATCTTCTTAGCTTGATGAAATGAAAAGCTTCATTAAAGCCTTTCTTTGTTGGTTCAGAGCCGCACCGATAAAATACAGTTCAAAATATCTCCTCGGCCAAGTGTGGATTATTGGCCCAGGTCTCGAATCGCTTCCCCAATCCATTTCGGTAATTTTGAAATTTCGGGAATCCTGGTGACACGGTATTGATTGAAGCTAAGGCTCCAAAAGTATACCATTCATGTACTTCATTTGGATGACTTCCTGGTTTCATCCAAACTCGGGATACTTGCCGAGATATCAACCATTGTTTTTCCGGGTTAATACCTTGTCTTGTAACTAGTTTCTCCCATTGCCGATATACCTGCATAGGCGAAATCTTAATCTCGTCGGTTTGAACCTTAGATTTGCTGTCTCGTGGCCTAAGATTCAACTCTCCCTCTTTTACCCCGCAGGTCTTTGGGTTGACTTGAATACTCGGGTTGTGACAGGAGCTTCAACATTCATTACAGATTTGTACACCTCGGGGGATGCATCACCGCAACACTTGTGATTATGGTACTTGAATCCATAACCTCCGGGTTAGAGCCCCGTACTCTCTCGGCCCCTTTTTGCATCGTAGGAGATGTCTTACTCGTTTAAGGACCTCGTCACAAGAACGCGTCCTTCCATCTCGTGTCAAGAAATGCGCAAGAATATTTTCATGAGATTTTATAATGACAATATCATAATCATAATATTGACATTCACTTGCCATCTAAGTAATCGAGCCTTTTCTCGGTTTTGATTCAATTTTATTTTTCGTAAAAGCCTTGACACTTGAATTATCAATTTTTAAAGTAAACTTTTTAGCCAAAGAAAATAGAGGCCATTTTTTAAAAGCCTTTTCTCGATCGCCAAAAAATTCTTTCTCGTTAATATGCCATCTGTTTGCTTCACGGGTGTGAATAAACCGCTACAATATCGGCATGACACTTCCTCGTTTGGTGTGACCTTAGTAAGAATCGATGCCCACCAATCATCACCGCATCCGTGTGTAAGAACAGTTCGTCCTCGTCTTGGGGAATCGCAAGCTTTGGAAGCTTTTTACAAACTTCTTTAAGTTGCTTAATTCCTTCTTGATGTTCATCTTCCCATTTTAATATCGCATCTTTTTTTAAGCAATTGGCTAAACACCTTCATGTAATATGCCCATTGTTAATGAACATCCAAACTAAATTAACAACTCCAAGAAAACTCAAGTCGCTTCTCTTTTCTTTCGGTGTATATGGAAATCCCTCAGTATCTTTTCCACAATATGATTCTAGAATAATTCCGCATTCATCGATTTCAATTTCAAGGAATTCAACTGTCTTGTTGCAATTCACGCCTTCTTCTCCGAAAGCACTAATCCTTCTTTGTGACAAACACATGAAAATATCTCCAAATGTTTGAGATGTTTCTTCATGTTTTTTGATGCGATAAGAATGTCATCAATATATACAAACATGAAACTGGAATAATCTTTGAAGAGATTATCCATCTTTCTTTGATATATTTGGGGCGCGTTAGCAATCCCATAGGCACCACGTTCCAAATATAGTGTCCCTGTGGTGTAGAGAAAGTCAGTAAACTTCTTACTTTCTTCCTCCATCTTAACTGGTCGAATCCGGACTTGCAATCGAACTTTGAGAATATCTTGGCACCTTTGATGCGATTAACGGATGTTCTCGACTTGGGATATAGTATCCGTCGAACTCCAAAATGTTATTAATCCCCTTGTAATTAATAAAAGTCTTCGCTTTCTCTTTTGATTTCTCCATGGTTTCGACTAAGAATCCTCGGATTGTATGGAGAAACTCCCTGGTGAAATCAACTTAAGGTCAAGATGTTCCTTAAGTATTTTCTCGCATATCCTCTCGATCCTCCCGGTTCATAAGGATTGGTTTAAATCTCACGAACTCGTACTCTCCTTTCAGGGTTTAACCTTTAAGGATGTTTTGAGCTCATTCTTGTCCCACCATGCCAAAGGATCTTCATTATAATTCCTTTGGATTTTCTTCTTGTTATCCTCGAGTGATATTTGTTCTTCAATGGTTACGTCACTGTGGATTCTCCATTAGGCTCATCATCAATTCAAGAATAACCTCGGAGTAACTCGTTCTTCTCCTCGCACTCGAATGAATACAAGTTATTATCCCAAAGCTTCTTATCCTTTCGAGAACCGAATTGTCTAGGATAATAAAGCTTCACCAAATTTTCTTCGATCCGCCATTTTTGGATTTCGGAGTTTGGCTTCATCACCACGCTTGTCGCGAAAATTAATAGACATTTTTTCGTAAAATGCTTCCCATGATCTTTGGACAACGATCTTATGATCACATAAGGTTGTGAAAATAAGTCTTCTTGTCTCGTTCTCTGTGTAAATCACTTGAATGTTTGTAGGAAGTTGTTTCCTAGCAAAACATCGCCACCGTATCATGGAAATAGATTGGTGGCGTTTTCACTTTGTACCATGGGGTACCGCCGCGCCTCCGATCATGATTTCTCGCTTGTCTAATTCCCTTATTAAGGATAAGAATCCTCTTAGAGAAATCTCTTCCCGCAATAGCCGGGTAAATCTTCTCCAATTTCTTTAGGAAAAACATCCGGCTTTATAAAGACATATTCCAAAGACTGAATCAATATAGGCGGCGAAATACTCGGCCTTATATTCAAGATATAACATTCCGATAGAAATGTATATGGAGAATGGACTAGTGGTCATCCGATTCTCGTATCTTTTATCGCCCACCGTGAATTCCATTCCTTCTGTAATCTTTTCGAAGGTCTATGATCCTCAAGAAATTCAATTCCCAGTATTAATTGCTCTAGGATTTTCCCTACTACTCCCGAGATAGTTAGCTCAATTTCACCTATCTTGTGCTTCCTTGATACCTTCCAACTATAGGTTGTTGGAGATAATACTGTAACATCACAAGGAAAAATATTATCCTTTTGAGTGATGTCATATATTACTTCAACCTCTCGCCATCTTCGGGACATTTCGGCTCTCTCTCATTGTTTTAAAAACATCGGGGATGCGCTGAATCAACTTGGTCTCCTTTCTTCCCAACGATCGCTACTCACCATTCTCGTCCTGCTGGAAAGACATCCTTCAGGCTCAACTCTGAGACTTCGACTTTTGTTGAAGACTGGTTGATCTTGAATTATCATATCAATCTCTTTTATGGTTGGAGATTCAATGATTTCTGGTAGAACCACCCTGGCAAAGTCCTCAAAGATTCTTGGGACTTCAATAAATTCCTTTCTCAAGAATACTTCGGAATGATGGGTATTCGATAGAGCATAGGAAATCTTGTATGTGATTGAGTAGGGTCTGTTCTCTTCTTTCATCAAATCGAATCTTTTGAAATCTTGATGAAGGGTTAGGACTCTATTAAAATCTCGATCTCCCAAATTGTATGCAATTCTCGGATAGACATTAAATGCTAATTTTCCTGCATACAAATTTCCTGTAACAGCTCCAAGGCATGAATTCTTGAGATGTGAGATTCGCTTGTCAAAAATAGCAAGATTGAGTGGCGAATCTATTCCTTCCTTGAATGTTGCCTTAATAATGACTCTTATGGCTCCAATGTGAATCCATGAGAGTGTATTTGCAACTTCTCTTTTAACTCGCTTTTGATCTCTCCGTATTTCTCTAATAGGGACCAATCTGCATCTCGATTAGGTTACCGTTTGGAAACCAATTCTAAAGGTCTAGGAGGTAAACTCCATCGGAATGGCAAATTCTCCGGTTGTTACCTTGTGAATAATTTGGTGTTTTCTGTTACGAAACCCAATCTTATCCAATACTTTTTCCATAGCTCCGATTGTAAATCTATCATAGACTTGAAGCTTTGGATCTTCCTTCATGATTCTCATAAGAGTTTTATGAGAAACCGTCGTGTGAGAGAGGAATCGACATATCCTCCCCGATCGTCGTGAAGAATTTCTTCTTCACTCGATGAAATTTGAGTCACTTCCATCGCCGAATAGATCTCTTCTTCATAGATGCTCTCATCCGAGGGTATATCCTCAAATTGATACACATGTATAAGATCCCGATAATAGCAGCTTCCTCGATTTCTCGGTTTGGCCTCGAACCGTGTGACTCCTCGTTTTTGATTGTCCGGGCAATCCGTTGAGATATGCCCTCTTGCTCCACATGTCCAAGAATTACAGTCTTTGAAGCTTTCATTTGCTCGTGTGAGCACGCCCGAAAGTTCTTCTCCTCGGATTTCTCAGAGGTACTTGCTTGATTAGAACTCGATGATGAGGCTCTACCCCTGGCCAGGCCTGGTCTTTGCCCGATTTATAACTTCGGGCTTTTTGTTTTGACGTAACCTTTCTAGGTCTCCATGAAGACCGCTTCTTTTCTTCTTCGCTTCTCGGCGGTATGGATGGCTTCGCTCCTTCTTCCTTTTGTGTCGCTTTGGTTTGACCTCCCACAATTGTTGGGATGTCATTATCCACGCAACATAGAGGAATCGCTTTGTTAATTCTTCTTAATCTCTTGTAATTCTGTCAGAGTCGCTTGGTAGCACCATTCGGATAACTGGCCTTTAGGAAAGACATTTTTCTCGGCCACGCTTTCTACGTCCACTCCATCCTTGTATTCCCCGATAAGCATTTCTCTCCAGGGGACTCGGAATCTTGGCAAAGAATAGTTGTGCAACTTCCTTTTCTTCAATCTCGATTTCCACAGTAGATTCGGTGAACAACTTGATATATTCGTCAATATGACAAATATCATATAACTCAAGGTTATAGAGGGCTTGTTTATATCTCTTTCTTTTTCATCCTCTAATCCTCGAAATAACTTGTGCCGATGAACTGGATTTTGAATAGTTTTGCCATACCATCGACAATTCCTTTAAGTGATTCCCCTAATGTGACCGAACCTTTCGTACTAGCATCGGTCATATCCTGCAATCTTCACCGATCCTTCAAGACTCATTTCAAGGAGTAAAATGAATGAATCCTTTGTAAGATCGAGGGTTCTTGAAATTCTCATAGTCAAGCCCATTCATCAATGAGAACTTTCTATTTTTAAAATATGGGATATCCAAATTTAACATCAACCCATATGGATGTATTGGGTCGAGGTGCGATCTTCCATAAGGCGTCGATAAACATTCGGCCTTCCAAAGAGGTTGTCCAGTTCCCCGCAAGTGGGTTTCGATCTCCGTCCCCGAAAGTGGATCACTCACGATCGTGAAATCCCCGGCGTGTGGCATCCTCTCGCCCCGAGCTCCATGATTCGAACCCGTACTTTCTTCGACGTTAGGATTAATGGTGGCGGTGGTGGTGGAATTGCTACCTTGTGGGTCATAGGTAACCAAAGCCGATCCATCACTGCGTTCATTTTTAAATCTACAATACCCAATCCCGCCAAGGATTCGCCAGCGTGTAGATCTTTAAAATTCATCTTTTCCATATCCATCTTTTAAATTTTTGATGGATTTTCCTTTGATTAGAGCAATGAGCTTCTCCTCATCTGTCATCTTTTGTATAACTTCGGTTGGTTTCCCTTTTTGGTGTAAATAGGTCTCGTTCGAAATCTATACGCTTTCTTTTCTCTCGAAGAACTCGAGTCTGTCCTCCGATTCTTGACTCGTTTCAATATCATGAAGAAGTTCAAGAGTTTCTTCGATATTTCACCATCGTCTCCATCAGTTCGATCGATGAACTTGTCCGGGTAGATGAATATGGCGGTTGCCATAAGTCGCACCGTCTTACGGACTTCTCTAAGATCTTTGAGAACTTAGATTTGTCTGGAAGTATCTCGTTCCACTTCGGGTACTCCATCGGGAATCATTGTTCGATGGAAATTTTCATGAACATTTCTTGAAGGTTCATCAAGTGAACATATAAATCCGGTTAAGCATCCGTGAATCGCTATAATATTCGCTCGCATTTTGCATTGCCTTAAGGTTTCCCGTCGGCTTCCTTTGTTTTTTTTCTTCATGTTGGTATTCCCAATATGAAACCTGGTCAAGGTGTTCTTGTGCATACATCGTCAATATTTGACGATATGTCCCGTAAAGTGGTACATCTCGGACATCGGTCCGGATCCATATTCTCGGAGAAATTCTCCTCACCAATTGTTAATTGCATAAATCTAATAAATATAACCAAAAGTTCTTAATAAACCTGGGCTCGATACCATTTTACGCAAGACACTTAGTCAAATCACCATATGTATGAATAAGGGTATAATTGGTATTATGAAAATATTCAATTATTCCGCTAGACAAATTTTGCATCAACTCAAGACTTATAGGACACCAATTGCTTCGGTATAAAACTTATAGGACCAATTTTGCAGGAACGTTATAAACTTACAGGGCATATTTTGCAAAACTTAATAAACATACAGGGCATATTTTGCAAACCCAATAATAAAAGTCCGAAAATGCAATTTACCACAAGTTACAGGATATTTTCTGCAATTAAGCCTAGGTTCTTATATCATCAATTTTTATAATGACCTATTTGCGGCTTCTCCCATCAGCAATGTGGATCTCTCCCTTATTGATAATTTTATTTCTCTGGTTATTTTTAATTCAGACAATCATGTTCTTACTTCAGTTCCTACGGGCTTGGAAATCTGTAAAGCTGTCTTTGATCTGGGTTCTGATAGTTCTCTGGGGCCTGACGGCTTTAATGGGTTCTTTTATCTGAGCTGTTGGGACATAATCGCCAATGATGTTACTGATGCGGTCCATCACTTCTTCGTTTCGGGTCTGTTGCCTCCGGGTTTTAACTCAAGTTTTATGGTCTTCATCCCTAAGACCATAGATGGCATGGCTATTGAGAATTTCCGACCTATTGTCATGAGTAACTTTCTTTTTAAGGTTATCACTAAGATTTTTGCTAATAGGTTTGGTACTATCATTGGTAGGATTCTTCCCCACCCCACTGATTTGATTTCATTCCTGGCAGACATATTCACGATTGTATTGCGATGGTTTTGGAAGGCTTTAATATTCTACAGAATCATCAGGACCGTAATATGATCCTCAAGACATCAGGAAAGCTTTTGACACTCTGAGCTGAGATTACTTGTTTTATGTTCTTCGTCGGTTTGGTTTTTCTCGATACTTTCGTTAGATAAATGTTTTTATCATGATTTTGATGATTTTATTAAAATGGGTTTTTATACCAAAACAATGTCCCTAAATGTTGTCCCAATACTTCCGATCGATCTAAAATGCTTTTACTATTTTTCGGAGTATTTCTTGGAGTTTATTTTCGATTTAAAATTGGACATCACATTTGTTTCAGCTCTCGGCCGCCCTATAGGGCAACCCGTACTGAGTTGAGTTTTGGAACAAAACGGATCAAGGAAAATGGGGAGGGCGACCGGTCGACCCGGAGGTCGACCGGTAGGGGCGACCGGTCGACCCCTGGGCGACCGGTACCTGGGAGCCCCCCCTGAGTTACAGACTTCTCTGTTATATATTTTCATCTCCTCCAACCGGTCAAGCACAAGGGCGACCGGTCGAACCCCCCTTCGACCGGCCCCCCTGGTAAAAATCGCAGAGTTTTCATTTTCAACTTATCTCTCGCGACGGCCGAACCCCTGTTTTGACAAAGAAACTATCCGTTGCATTTTCGCATGACTTTTCCCTAATTTGTGGGATTGATTTCTAACAGCTATAATCTTGATTTTATATGGTTTCTTTTGCGAAAATCACTCCCCGAGGAGGAGCCAATGTCCTGGAAATCAAGCCAAGACCTCTCCTATAAATAGAGGCTTCATTCAAGCAACAAGATACAACACATTACACAAGCAAAAGAGCAAACAAGCAAACACTTTCATATATCTTGTTGTATTAGCCTAAGCACTTTCACTTGCACACATTTGAGGTTTAGGCTTTCAATTCTTGATTACACTTGTACTCATATTGTATCAATCTTTATTGAGTTGTAATCTTGATTTTGGTCATCATTCAACACAAGACATCCTTGTGAGTATTCTTGTGGTAAGAATACACTTGGGTGATCTAGGTGATAGGTGTTTGAAGAGTGTGGTACTCTTCAAAGGTGGTGAAGGAAGATTGTGGTAATCTCCTTAAAGGTGTTGTAAGAGGGTTGTGGTAATCCTCAAGGTGTTGTATTAATTTTGGAAATTAATAAAATCTTTTTTTTTTTTTTGAAACCCATCCCAGGATATCTTTGGGGTGGTAGAGCACGTAGTCCCTAGGTGGGGTGAAGCTCTTTAAATCAACGAGTGTTGTTTTATTTCCGCATTTACTTTCTCGTCTTTGCTTGATTATTCGAAAAAGAGGGCAAAAATCTGAAAAACCGAGATAATCTATTCACCCCCCCTCTAGATTATCGTAGCCACTTGGACTAACAAGTGGTATCAGAGCCAAACTCTTTGGCTAGCTCGTTCCGAGTAAAGAGGAAAGATCCATGGCTACGAATGACGCTTATCTCACCACCGGCGCCTCCACCAACAAGCCACCATTGTTCGACGCCAACAACTACGCATTTTGGAAAGACCGTATGGAGTGCTTTCTACAAGGGTGCGGATTTGACATATGGAATGTGGTTATTGAAGGAGTTGATCAACCAACCAAGAAAATGGAGGATGGCACCTTGGCTCCTAAACCTTTCAAGGAGTTCGATGAAAATGACAAGAAGGCTTTTCTCTCTAAACGGTAAGGCCTTAAATATTTTGCATTGCTCACTTACCGCCACCGAGTACAATCGCATACGAGGCATAAGGTCGGCACATGAGGTTTGGGAAAAATTGGAGACTATATATGAAGGGACAAAGAAGGTCAAGCAAGCTAGAAAGACCATGCTTGTTAAAGACTTTGAGAACTTTAACATGTATGATGGTGAAAGCATCTCCAAGATGGTGGAAAGGCTTGACAACATTGTCAATCCTCTTGTGGCCCTCGGTAAAGTCATCTCCGAAGAAGACAAGGTGACTAAGGTATTGAATGCTCTTTAGGCTCATGGTCCGAAAAAGGTGACGGCAATCACGGAAGCACAAAATCTTGAGACACTCAAGTTTGATGAGCTCATCGGGAACCTCCTCATCTATGAAGTCTATCTCAAGGAGAGGAAAAATACCAAACCAACCATCAATCAATCGGGTATGCAAAATATTCCTAAAGGTCTTGCTTCTTCTTCTAATAATGCATACTATGATAATGATGATGATGATGAGGAGACTGCCGCACTTGTTCGAAAATTTGCAAAATTTGTGAATAAAAATAAAGCAAGAAAACCGAGAGATAATGCTTGCTTTAAGTGCGGAAAACCCGGGCATTTCATAGCCGATTGCCCAAAACTCAATGAGGAGGAACAAAAGAAAAAGAAGCCTTTTTCTGAAAAAGAAGGCTCTAAATGCGGACGTCAAAACTTGGGATGAATTACTCGAGACATCCGACGAGGAAGGTGAAACCGAACATGGTCTTATGGCCATAGACGATGAAAATAATGAGGTACGTTCTAACTCCTCTACCTCCTCCTTAGTTGATGAATTGCAATGTGATTTTGATGAGTTGCAAAATGAATTTCAAAAATTGATTGTTAAATACAAGAGTTTGAAAAAGGAGCATAAAGAGCTTAAAATAGAAAAAGATAAAATATTTACATCTTATGAGACTCTTGATCATGTTCACGCTATTACCCTTACTCAAATTCAAACTCTTGAAACCGAGAAACAAATGCTCACTAATGATATTGACAATTTGAAAAGGATGTGCATCGTTTTAATTTAAGCACGGATAAGGTTACAAAAATTTTAGATGCACAAAGAGGTGAGCATTCAAAACAAGGACTTGGTTACAAACCATTTCAAAAAGTTTTTAAGAAAAATAACCAAGGTCCGACTTTCATTCGTGCTAATAGCTCTCATACTCCTACTTGTTTTTATTGTGGCAAAGTTGGACATTATGCTAATAATTGCAAATTGAGAAATAGCTCTAGTTATGTTTGGAGACCCAAAGGTCTCAAAACTAACCCCCATGGACCCCAAAATTATAGGGTACCTAAAAGAAATGCTTTTGTAGGTAATAGGGGCTATAACAACCATGGAGGATTCGAAATGGCTCGTGGACAGCGGATGTTCACGCCATATGACCGGAAGGAGAGAACTTTTTACCAACATCAAGCTCCAAGAAGAGGGTATGGTCATGTTCGGCAATGGCAAGGGAAAAATTCTTGGAAATGGAGAAATTGGTAACTCTTCTTTCTCTCTTAGTAATGTTCTTTAGTAGAAGGGCTTAAGTTTAATTTGATAAGTGTTAGCCAACTTTGTGATTCAAATTATGATGTTTCCTTTAATAAAGAAAAATGCCTCATTCTTAAAAATGGTAATATTATTTGTGTAGCAAATAGAAAAGGCAATCTTTACAAAATTTGTACTAGTGATTTGGTTAGTCAAAATGTTTCTTGTCTTGTCGCCAATAATGATTTAACGAGTTTATGGCATAGGCGACTTGGACATGTTGGATACAAGAATTTGAAAAATATTTACAAAAACCAACATGTAAAAGGACTACCCAAATTGAATTTTGAAAATCTTGGCTTATGTGACACTTGTCAAAAGAACAAATTAGTTAAGAGTAGTTTTAAGCCCAAAATGAAATTTCCACAACCAAACCCCTACAATTGCTTCACCTTGATTTGTATGGGGATATTACGGCTGACTAGTCTAAGTGGAAAACATTACACCTTCGTTATTGTCGATGATTTCTCTAGATATACTTGGGCACTTTTTCTTGCAAATAAAAGCGATGCCGTTAATGAGTTTGTTAAGTTGTGTAGACTTATTGAGAATGAAAAGGAAGATACTATTAAGTCTATTCAAGTGATCGAGGTGGAGAATTTGATGGTGAATTTAGAGTCTTTTGTGAAACCAAGGGATATGCATAAATTTTCAGCTCCAAGGACACCTCAACAAAATGGAGTAGCCGAAAGGAAGAATCGGACACTTCAAGAAATGAGTCGGTCCATGCTCAATGAATTTTCACTTCCAAAATATTTTTGGGCCGAAGCCGTAAGTACCGCTTGCTATGTTATTAATCGAGTTTATATTCGTCCTAAAATGAATAAAACTCCATATGAGCTTTTGAAAGGAAGAACTCCAAATATTAGTTATTTCAAAATATTTGGTTGTAAGTGCTTTGTCTTGAATACTAAGGATCAATTGGATAAACTTGATCCTAAGGCCGATGAAGGAATATTTATGGGGTATTCAATCAAGAGCAAAGCATATCGGGTTTACAATAAGACTAGCATGGTTGTTGAAGAATCTATTCATGTCAAATTTAATGAAGCCTTGGGTGTTGAAAGGATACCCAATGATGATAGTGATGAAGAGGATTTTGTTGAACAAATTGTTCAAAGTAATGCTCAAAATGATGATCCTTCTACTTCAAATGATCAACCTTCAAGTTCAAATGTTCCTCAAGAAGATAGGGGTGATACTTGAATCTTCCCGTAGCATTAAAATTTAAGGAGATCACCCAAAAGATCTCATTATTGGTGATCCCCTTGATAAAGTAATGACTCGAAGAAATTTTGCCGAGAAAGCTCTTATATCTCAAAAAGAGCCTAAAAATGCTAAGGAAGCTATTGAGGATGAAGATTGGTTCTTAGAAATGCAAGAGGAGTTGAATCAATTTGAAAGAAATGATGTATGGGAATTAGTACCTTGTCCTCCATCTCAAACAATTATTGGTACAAAATGGGTATTCCTGAACAAACTTGATGATCAAGGCAATATTGTTCGAAATAAGGCAAGGTTAGTTGCTCAAGGATATTGTCAAGAAGAAGGTATTGATTATGATGAAACATTTGCACCGTAGCACGTTTAGAAGCTATTCGCATTTTACTTGCCTATTCTTGTTTCAAAAATTTCAAGCTTTACCAAATGGATGTTAAATCCGCTTTCTTAAATGGTCTTATTCAAGAAGAAGTCTATGTTAAACAACCTCAGGGGTTTGAAAATTTTTCTAGGCCTAATGATGTTTATAAACTTAAAAAGCCTTGTATGGTTTGAAACAAGCACCCCGTGCATGGTATGATAGACTTAGCTCTTTTCTTTTGCAAAATGGTTTTACAAGAGGTAAAGTTGATACTACACTCTTTGTTTTTGAAAAAGGGCAAGATTGCTTACTTGTGCAAATTTATGTTGATGATATTATCTTTGGTGCTACTAATGAATCTTTGTGCAAGAAATTTTCTAAGTTGATGCAAGGTGAATTTGAAATGAGCATGATGGGGGAGCTAAATTTCTTCCTTGGACTACAAATCAAGCAATGCCAAGAAGGTATCTATATTTCACAATCAAAATATACAAAGGAACTTTTGAAAAAGTTCGGCATTGAAGAAGGAAGAACCGTTTCAACTCCTATGGCAACCAATGTCAAAATTGACAAAGATGAAAAAGGCAAGTCGGTTGATGAATCCAAGTATCGAGGTATGATTGGTAGTTTACTTTATTTAACCGCTAGTAGACCGGACATTCTTCATGCCGTATGCCTATGTGCTCGTTTTCAAAGCAATCCCAAAGAATCTCATATGAGTGCCGTTAAAAGGATTTTTCGATATTTGAAAGGCACCATTCAATATGGTTTATTTTATCCGAAGAATGAAAATTTTTCTCTTAAAGGTTATAGTGATTCGGACTATGCGGGAAATATTGATGATCGGAAAAGTACTTTCGGATCATGTCAATTTTTAGGCGATTGCCTAGTTTCTTGGTTCTCAAAGAAACAAAATTGTGTTTCACTTTCAACGGCCGGCCGAATATATTTCCGCCGCCTTTTGTTGTACTCAACTTCTTTGGATGAAACAAACCTTAGCGGATTACAAATGTTCTTTTGAAAATGTTCCTATATTTTGTGATAATATATCCGCTATAAATATTGCTCAAAACCCGGTTCATCACAACCGTACTAAACATATTGAGATTCGACATCATTTTCTAAGGGATTGTGTCTCAAAACGAAAAATTGAGATATCTTTTGTACCATCTCAAGATCAATTAGCGGATATTTTCACAAATCGCTAACTTCCGAGACTTTTGCGTCGATACGAGCTCGGTTAGGCATAATGCATATTGAATGAAATTTACGTTTGTATTTTGCACGATTTTCAAACTTAGGGCGAAAAATCGGATTTTTGGTTGAAAATTCGGATTTTGGAAAATTTGCAAAACAGTGGGGTGAAGAGGTTGAGGGCAACCGTCGCCTCAACGTCGACCGGTCGCCCTCAACCACGCACCGTCGCCCTAAGCAATTTTTTGGTTTAAAATCGTTTGTCTTCAAAGATTAGTCATTTTCACTCATTTTGGCCATTTTTCGTCCCCTTTGCCAAATTCACACTAATTTCACTCAAAATTTGTTTTCATGAATTCAATTCATATCATACACCTTATATGGCTTGTTTATCATCATCATCGCTCATCTTTACCGATCGAATGGTAAGAATTCTATTCCTTTTGCTCAAATGGGTTGAACCTCGAGTTTATGGCCTTTCTTGTATATTACTTGATGAAATTATTTTATGATCATGATGAGCTTAGTTGTTATCTTTGTATTGTATGATGATTGGTATGATTTGGTGATGAAAATTTTTGGCTTGAATCTCTTGCAAGGGCTTTATACAATCTCTTTTATTTTTTACACCCACAAGGTGTTCGATGAATTGTCGCAATGAATTGTTCGACTTTTACATGACTCTTATGCTTTCATATGTCTTATATACTTATTGAGATCCTGTCTTGACACTTAAAACGAGCTTATGGATATCAAATGATACTTTTCTCCCATTTTTTTGGATTATAAGCTTATCTTCTCGAATGGTTGATAAATCGTCTCTTTGGCGCACTTTGATATATTTGTATGATGTTTTTATTGTCCTAACATTCTTTTTGATGATTCCAAAGGGGGAGAAACAGGAAAATGGCTCGTTAGCTCAAAGAAGCTAATAAAAGCTCGAAATAGAAGCTATAAGCTATGGCTTGTTTAGGCCATAAGTTGTGAAGAAAACTTAGTCCAATGGTTGTTTTATGGACTTGTTTGCATGGATATTAAGTATTTGTGACAGGGGGAGCTTCTAGCTCATGGAGTTGTTGTTTATTTTGTAAAAGCTAGTGCTTCTAGCTTATACAATACTTCTTATTGATATGCTTATTGATAGGGGAGCTTTTTGTAAAATGTTATTAAACGGATAGTTTACTCTAAACCGAAAATTGTTTTGTTTTCAAAATCGTCCTCTTGTAAATTGTTTTTGGTATGTAATCATCAAAAGGGGGAGTTTGTTAGATAAATGTTTTTATCATGATTTTGATGATTTTATTAAAATGGGTTTTTATACCAAAACAATGTCCCTAAATGTTGTCCCAATACTTCCGATCGATCTAAAATGCTTTTACTATTTTTCGGAGTATTTCTTGGAGTTTATTTTCGATTTAAAATTGGACATCACATTTGTTTCAGCTCGACCGGCCGCCCTATAGGGCAACCCGCACTGAGTTGAGTTTTGGAACAAAACGGGACTAAAGGAAAATGGGGAGGAGCGGCCGGTCGACCCGAGGTCGACCGCAGGTAGGGGCGACCGGTCGACCCCGGGCGCCGTGCACTGGAGCCCCCGAGTTCGTGACTTCTCGTTATATATTTTCATCTCCTCCAACCGGTCAAGCACAAGGCGAGGTCGAACCCCCTTCGACCGGTCCCCCAGTGTAAAAAGCAGAGTTTTCATTTTCAACTTATCTCTGCGCGACCGGTCGAACCCTGTTTTTGACAAAGAAACTATCCGTTGCATTTTTGATGACTTTTCCCTAATTTGTGGGATTGATTTCTAACACTATAATCTTGATTTTATATGGTTTCTTTTGCAGAAAATCACTCCCCGAGGAGAGCCAATGTCCGGAAATCAAGCCAAGACCTCTCCTATAAATAGAGGCTTCATTCAAGCAACAAGATACAACACATTACACAAGCAAAGAGCAAACAAGCAAACACTTTCATATATCTTGTTGTATTAGCCTAAGCACTTTCACTTGCACACATTTGAGGTTTAGGCTTTCAATTCTTGATTACACTTGTACTCATATTGTATCAATCTTTATTGAGTTGTAATCTTGATTTTGGTCATCATTCAACACAAGACATCCTTGTGAGTATTCTGTGGTAAGAATACACTTGGGTGATCTAGGTGATAGGTGTTTGAAGAGTGTGGTACTCTTCAAAGGTGGTGAAGGAAGATTGTGGTAATCTCCTTAAAGGTGTTGTAAGAGGGTTGTGGTAATCCTCAAGGTGTTGTATTAATTTTGGAAATTAATAAAATCTTTTTTTTTTTCGAAACCCATCCCAGGATATCTTTGGGGTGGTAGAGCACGTAGTCCCTAGGTGGGGTGAAGCTCTTTAAATCAACGAGTGTTGTTTTATTTCCGCATTTACTTTCTCGTCTTTGCTTGATTATTCGAAAAAGAGGGCAAAAATGAAAAACCGAGATAATCTATTCACCCCCTCTAGATTATCGTAGCCACTTGGACTAACACTTTCGTCTCATGGATTTTGGTTATTCTTCATTCTAAAAGGATTTCGATTCTTCTTAATGGGATGCTTAATGGGTACTTTAATGCGCAAGGGTGTCCGCGCAAGAAGGCCCCTTATCTCCTTACTTTTTGTATTGTTGAAGAGGTGTTGGGTCATACCATTGCATATTCTCAGATCGAGCAAATTATTACCCCTTTTGTGGTGCCCCGTCATATTATTTTTCCTTCGAGTATTCTTTATGTTGATGATATTGTGATTCTTTGTGAAGGAAATACAGCTAACGCTCGGCAGGTGTTTCAAAAGTATGCCTCCATTTCTAGGCAGGTTTTTAATCCAGCTAAGTTCAAGATATTTTTTGGTAATGGGGTTTCTTCTTACATTCGGGGACGAATTCAATGGCTTATGGGGATTAACATGGGTAGTCTTCCTACTACATACCTGGGGGTTCCCATTTTCAAAGGGGCGTCCAAGCCAGCTGTCTCGCAACCGCTTTTTGATAAGATTTTGTTGAAATTCTAGTGCTGGAAAGAGACTTCTTTATCTATGGTCGGACACATCTATCTGGTTAATTCAGTTATCACCAGCTCTTTCGTTCATAGTATGCTCATCTACAAGTGACCGAATTCCATGCTTAGGGATATGGAAAGGCTATGCACAACTTTATTTGGACTGGTGATACTCATACGAAGGGTTCGACGGTGGTTAACTGGGAGAAATGTTGCACGCCACGGAACGAGGGTGATAACGGGGTTCGCTCCATTATTACAGAAAATAAGGCATTCTTGATGAAAATGGAAGAAAAGTTCTTAATTTTGATTATGTGGTCTTTAACACCCTTCGTAGACGGTTTTTCTTGGCTGATGGGTCCATTCGTCGTTCTTTTCTGCCATATTCTATCTGGGTTTAGATTCAATCGGTAATCGAGGATTGTATGGCAGACACTAGATGGATTCTAGGATATAATTCACATGTGTTTTTCTGGTTGGATAACTGGTCGGGCTACTGCATTGTTGATAGGATTGGGATTCTTCATGAGCATCGTCATTAATTTCGTGATAGTATTTCAGACATCTTTATTAACGACGCCTGTCATTTTACTTTCTCTTTTGTGGAGAAGTATTTGGACATCGTTAGAGACATTGTTCATTTCCCTATGATGCCTAATTTGACTGATAAACGTGTCTGGCCGCACTCATTAGATGGGGATGTCTCCTCTAAAGCAGCATATTCCCACTTTTTGCCATCTCTTCCAACCATTCGATGGGGCAGCTGGATTTGGTCTCCGCACATTCCTGAGCGTCGTTCCATTACCGTTTGGCAGGCAATTCATCATCGTCTAGCTGTTCTGGATATCCTAAGACTTCGCGGGTTCATTGGACCTTCGACATATTGTTTATGCTATTCTTGCTCCGATTTTATTGACCACCTTTTTGTCTCGTATGATTTTGCAGGAGCCCTTTGGTCTTGGATTTTTCAGTCCTTCGAGATCAATCTTCATACATTTCATAACTTTAATTAGCTTTTGGTGCAAGCTATGCATGTTCATCTGAGTGATCAACTTGCTTTCTTATGGAGGGCTACCATAATTTCCTGTACTTGGCTTATATGGCATATCTGGAATGATGTTATCTTTAATGACGAGATATGGTCAGTGGAGGCGGCCCTGGTCCAGCTTCAGGCGATGATTGTTGAATCTTCTATACTTGATCAGAGTTGCATGAACAACACCCAACATGATCTCTTATGTCTTCGGCGTCTCCAGGTCTTAGGACGTCATCTTAAGGCTCCTAACATAGTGCAGGTTGACTGGCATTTACCTTTGCCAGGTTGGATTAAAGTAAACACGGATGGATGTGCTTTTGGTGCTTGCATTACAATGGGATTTTCCGTATGCAAGAGAATTTTTTTGGGATGCTTTATTGAGCACTGTGGCATTGGATATGCATTTGAGGCTGAGCTTTCGGCTGCCATGAAAGCTATCTCTATTGCTTTTAATAAAGGATGGCATAAATTGTGGTTGGAGTCCAATTTAACTTATGTAGTCGATTTATTTAGCGGCGCGGATCCGTTCTCGGTGATTTCTTGGACGATGGCAATACACGATGTATATTCTTTCCCAGATGAAGTTCGTGGTTTCTCATATTTTTCAGAAGGGTAACAGAGTGACTGATTGTTTAAGTAAGCTTCATGATTCTTCTACTTGGTGGGACAGTCCTCCGACAGACATCATACGTCTTCTCAATGAAGACTATGTTGGAAGATCACAGTACATATTTGTTAGATCGCCATATTCTTGTATTGTTATTTATTTTATGGGCGAGAGTTATGTGGATCATTTTCTTATGAACGATTTTCACGGGGATACTCTTTTTCCTTCCGAGGGTTTTCCCCACAAGGGAGGGCTTTACCTTGGAAGGTTTTAACGAGGCCCCAAACTTAAGCTACCTAAGCGGCGTGTGATCAAGAATCACATTTTCTTTTCTTTATATATATTTTCCATTTATTCAAAAAAAAATTAATTTTATACTCAAAATCTTATAAAAAAATCAAGAAATATACACATAAAATAACACATTTAAACCAAACCAATTGAAAATAATATAGAAACAACAACATGAATAAAAAATATTATTCATTTTTTTATCTAATGCATTGAAAACATCAAACATATGGAAACAACTAAAAGACAATATAGAAAACACAATATGCGAAAAGGAGCTTAAAAATATATAAAAACCGCATTAAAACAAATAACACTATATGAAAATAACAAAGAAACATCATAAAAATATTAAAAATAATATAGAAACAACCTGAATTAACGTACAATATTAAAAAATACCACATAAAAAAGAACTTAAAAATAGGTAAAAATCGTATTGAGACGTTGAAAATTAATGGGAACAAAAACCAAATATCATAACAATATTTAAAGCGTTACAGAACAACCAAGGAGCAATGAAAATAATATATAAAACAATACATGAATAGAAAAGAGCGTAAAAAATAGGTGTAAAAGCACTATTGATTTGAAACATTAAAATAACATCGAAACAACCAAAAAAAATAAATATAAACAACATGAAAACAACAGAAATAATATATAAATCAATACTGGAACAAAAAAAATCGAAAAAAGCATAACAATATCTAAAAAATACGCAGGAGCGTACAAAAGAAAATCAAGAAGGCAACCAGGATCGTACATAAGTGAACTGAGCGTAAATAGTTGCATTTTTCCTGGAAAGTAGGGTAAAATTCGCAATTTGTTTAAAGAATATGTATCCATATCAATATTATTTATCATTTAGGAAGCCCATTAACTTGAGGAGGACAAGTTTTTGTTTTTACACGTTTTATTGTCATTTCTAATTAGTTTTTTTAGGAAGTCATTTCTATAATTAGTTAAGATTTTATTATCTTATGATGTTTGTGTTATTATAATAAATGAGTTTTTCTTCAGTGAAAAAAAAAGAGTTTTTTTAATAAGTTGGGAGTACTGGTTGGAGGGGATGTGATAAATTTCAAAGAAATTGAAAGGTATTGGGTTCGAACCCCAGTCAACACCCTTATAAAGGGTGAGTGATATCACTTGGGCTACAAGCTAGTAGTTTTTCTAAAAGCATCTTATAAACTCTAAATTTTCATATTTATTTAGTCAAATATCTTTATACCTAGCTCACGAGTCATGTACACATGTTCATATATAGTACAGTAATAAGGTATGCGTATGTCATATATTATTACCCGTGGCTCTGTAGTCTATACACAATTTATATCTAGTAGATTTTTTGAAGGCTAGCTTCTAGAATTAGAGAAGAAAAAAAAAATCAAATTTAGCTTTCATGTTTTCAAACTCTTGTTATGTAATGAATTCCATAGTGCTTAGTATAATCTAAATTTCTACCATACCTAATCATAAAACTACCAATTATTGAAGACATAGTTTGGTCTTGCGTGCAAGTAATTAAACTTGCTCTGAAAGCATCAACCACATTAAAGGAAATTGAATACATGATGGTGCGATTGGATGCCTTTTTTTTTTTTTAAAACACAAGAATAATAAATTGTTGTGATGCAAATATAATTTGAAAGTCTTTGATATAGAAATAATAGAATAATAGATGGATATGATTGCTAGTTAGAAGTATATATGTAGTAGATGAATAATAAAATTTATAGGAAAATGTGTAATAATTACTAGTATTTGATGATTTTTTATTTTTTAAAAAAAAGAGTAGAAATGACTGGTGGTAGGACTGCAATCGAATCGAACCAAATCGGGCTTTTGAAAGTTTTAGTTTGACTCATTTATTATCAAGTCGAATTTGAGTTTGACTTTATTGAATATCCTGATGGCTCACGACTTCTTCGAGCCTAAACAGAGCTTAGTAAATATCAATTACAAATTAATATTCTTCAAATCATTACAAAAACAAAATTATATGTTTCTAAAACGCATCATATATATATATATATATATATATATATATATATATTAAAATCTATAATTTTATTCAAATTAAACAAGTTTTTTTAAATATTTTTATATTTATCATAGATAAATTTATAAAAATTAAAATCAAAGTCAAACAATTAGTTTAATTTATACGAACTTACTAACGAGCATGCTCACGAGCTTAATAATGAGTCTCCTCACGAGCTAACGAGACGAATATTTCTAAGCTTGAGTTTGATTCATTTACTTTAACGAGCCTTATTAAATGAATTCGAACGAGCCTTTATAGAATCGAATTCTGAATAGCTCACGTGTGGCTTGGTTCATTTGTAGCCCTAATTTGTGAGATAAAAAAATAAAAGTGAGTGAATAGTATATAATTTTATGAAAATTTCATAAGCAATTGCATTTTTTTTTTATAAAAACCAATTCTCTTGTGGAACGAAAATGAAAATATCCTTCCATATATATCCAATCATGCCCTAGGTATGCTCGTGTCGTTGTTGCATAATCAAAGAGCCTGGGTAATCCTGATGGTTAATCATGCATTAATTGAGTTAAATTTATAAATTTATTTTTTATTCTTTTAATTTTAGTTAATTAATATTAACTTCAAATTATTTTCAATAATGTTTCACATTAAACTTCAATTTACTTTTCAATCTTTTTAATAGTTAACAGGTAGACATTTTAAGACATTTAATTAGTCAGAAAAAAATTCCCAACTAGGCAAGGGCTCATTGGCTTAAGTATATGTTAATAGTTTTTACCAATTATATGTATACTATTTATATGTAAACAAATAAAAGATTTTTAAATGATATTTTTTTTATAAATTCCTCCCTTTGATATCAATTAAATCTTCAGTAAAATAAAAAAATATAATAAAAACTAGGGCACTGAAAATGAAAATTATTATTATAATTAATTATGATGTGCGACTTTGTTGAATAAGTCTTAGTATATTTTTTATTGGTCAAGAGCCAATTTTTTATGTTCTAAAAATGTTGCTTTTTCAAATCTTTATCCACAAGGCACCAACGTATGTGGAGTAGCCCCTTTCTTTTCTCAGCCTTTTTCAACTTTGAAAGCGACATTAAACTTATCATAGTAACCTGCTCTTAAAATTTCAGAAGATGAGTGAAAGTGAAATTTCACACGCCAATGGATGATTGAATTTAGGCATCCAATGGCAGTAAAAGTTTTAACTTTAATTGGAGGCATTAGAATTTCTTTATGTCTTACATTTACTCAGGAAAAAAAAAATGAACCCAACCCTGAGTTCCCCACTGCGCGCTCCGCTATTTTATTAAGGAGGTGAATCGCGACATATCTTCATTCCTCAACGAAGTTAGGGTCCCGATCTTCTTTAGATCGATTCACCACACAAAAATCATCATTCAACATGTTACCTAGCGAATTCGAACTCTCACACTGCGAGTGTTAGTGAAACGAATATCACATCACCCAAATCCTTTGCATCATTGATTTATGGCCGGGGGCATGTCTTATATTTACTTAACGAGAGCTAACATTTCAGATTGTCTTGTCATTCTTTTTAATAAGTTGGGAGTACTGATTGGAGAGGAGTGGATAAATTTCAAAGAACCGAAAGATATTGGGTTGAACTCAGGTTAATACCCTTACAAATGGTGAACGATACTACTGAAATTTCATGTGGTTTTGCAAGAATATGATTGCCTTGTCATTTGTAAATGGTAGGGATTATTTAGCATTTTCATTTTTTAGGGGGGGGAGGTAAAAGGTAATTCTGATATGCAATTTACTTCTTAACTTAGACAGGAGAAAATGTTCCTTTTGAGTCACATAATAAAATGAATTTCCAAGCCTAACCTTGTCTTTAGTTATTGAGATTTTATTTTTAATTTTCTTTATTTGAGATTCCCTATAATTAAAAAAAAAAATAAAAAAAAAACTATAATGGTCTCCTAGGTAGTATTGTACTTGGATTAATGGGTGGAGTGGACCTCGATCATGTGGTCCTAAATATCTATTTGTGGGCTAACATGCAGACAAGATTTTGTAATTAAAATTTCCGATATTTTAGTTAGCAAAAGGTTTAGGAATTAGGAGGTCGTACACTCGTGGAAGTTGGAACAAGTAATAAAATTATAAATGAATAAGTTTAGTGTACCAATTATTTAAAAACATCATTATGTTTATAATAAGTGTTTTGTACATAGCACGTCTCACACAGATGGTATTATTTGTTGTAATATATTGAACCTATTATGATTAGAGAATCAACAACAAAAAATTTTGGATCAAACCCAATTACAAATCGGGTTGGACAAAAAATATGCATCAGAAAATAGGGATCTTGACATGTTAAGATTATTTCGGGACGATGGAGGGCATTTTAGGAAGATGGGTTTATTCCCCACCATTTTTGTTAGAGCTGACAAAACCGACTCAACCTGAGTCTGACTAGCCCACTTTTAGGGCTGTAACAGGCTTCATTTCTAATTTCCTAAAAATGACCGGATATACTTTGGTCCGGCTTAAATGACCCAAAAACTAATAGGCTCGACAAAAAATACAAATAAAAAGTGTTTTTCCCAATTGGGAAGAAGCCACAAGAAATGGTGGCTCAATAAAATCTCAGCACAGCCTGACTCGACCAAATCTTATAACTTGACTAGACGAGTTCGGCCGAGTTGGATCTAACCCAATCCAATTGCCGCTCTAATTTTTTATATACTAACCCTTTAAATTCGAGAAATATGAAAGGAGAAACATATAGAGCAATTTTTTGTTTTTATTTTTATTTTATACCTAAGTTCCATGTTCCATATGACTCGCCTTCTGGGAAAACAACTTCGCCCCTCGGAAGCGCCCCATGTAAACGCGAGAATGCACATTGGCTCTCGGTCCCTAATATCTTCAACTATCGTGTATAAGGAGTTGTCCCAAGTGATTGCTCCATCTTTGAAACAGTCCCTCTATCCATTGCGTGTTCCCACCGAGTTTCAACCTCTCACACCGCCACTTTAAACCATCAATATTAATTGTTCCAACATTATCTCGAGAGGCTTCGAATCATTGACCTCTTCAAATAAAGACCAAGAGTTCTCCATCTTGACCAATGGGCCAATGATCATTAGATAGAACAATCTTTTATGTCTTCGTATTATTGTGGAGCCATTACCCCTTTTCACATATTTTTCAACTATTTTATCATTCAATTTTGTTGTTTTTCAAATCTTTCCATTATTTATTGATGAATTGATAGCGTACATTCATATTTCAACCACATGGGCCCAGTATAAAAAAACTAGAGATGTGTTTGGGCCACGATGCAGTAAGATATATCCAGAAATGGTTATACCAGAAAATATCCGGTGATAAAGTAGATCGAACTCCGATATATTTCCGATCAACTCCGCCGCAAACACCGAGCAAGACTGGCAGAAAAAAAGGGGGGCCGGAGAGTTTTTACGCCCGTACCTTCTCCGACGCTCAAGTCAGATATCACCTCAAGGAAGAATAGCTCAAATATAATGTGGATGAGTAAAAGTGCATTAATTAACCTCCCTCATACCTGGTGAATGACCATTTATAAGGCTCACCGTTAGGGTTTCCGCATAACCCGGAAACGGTTAGGGAGAATCTGTCAGACGTTTGTTACAAAATCTTATCTGGATCTGATGAATTTAGGTTATATCACAAAATAGTAAAATACCGAGCTGAGTAATCCATCCCGAGCACTACCAGTTTTATAGAATCTGGGCCTTAAGAAGTGGACCTTGATGGGCCTGAGTCGGACTCTGATTATGAGAGCCCACTCTCTAGCTCGGCCTATTCCGTGCCGGATCAAGAAACCAGGTCGGTCTCTCCTTACAGATAGAACCTGGGCCCAAATATTTCGTAATCATGCTTAATAAGAAAACAAAATAATTAATAGCACGAGTGACAACAATAATGACGTTATTTTACAAAAAAACAAAGGATGCCGCTGTCAGTTTAATTGCAATACATTGACATTTTGGCCTACTTGCTTCTTGCACTTCAACGACTAGGTTCGCTATTGCAGATTTCTCCAAAAAAAAAAAAAGAAGAAAAAATGAAAGATAGAAAAGAGGAAAAAAGAATAGGGGAAGCTTAGATTAAACTGAAGTAAATAACAGTGCATGAAAAACAAATTCAACACAAAGGATTGTTATATGTTTCAAGTACAAAATAGAGTTGTTAAAACTAGCACGGCCCGGTGATCGGGCCAGATAGGTTATGATATTGTGTTCGGACTTTTCGTGGGGTGGGTCAGGCTTTAGCCTCCAACATAGGGGGCAGTGGAATTTCAGCTCGATCCAGACTAATTTTCTCTTTAGTCCAACAAGCTAGCATCGACACGATCAAGGGCGGAGGCACTTGGTGCCAGCCCAGTGCACATTTTCAATAACTCCATTTTTAACATAATAATTTCTGAATTTTAAAATTAGCCCACCCCAAAATTTAATGTAAAACCCTAATCCACCCAAAATCTAAATTCATTTTAGAAATCAAAAATTAAGAACTTAAAACTTTTGTTTTATCATGACATTGATACTATGATTTAATATGTTTGTGGTCTTTTGACTATTTTTGTGACCCTTAATTTGTCATTAGTATACTTATCATATCATTATTTTTTGTACTTAACGATTTACATTTGTAATTTATTAGAATATGTATTCTAAATATCAAATATATTAAGGATATCAAAAGTTTTATTAGTCATGGCCTATTGGGCATAACTAAATAAATTTAACAGTTTTGCTTATTGTGTCTATCATGATGTACCATGCTTTTCGTGTTTTTTATGGGTTTAAATTTTAGGCCCAATAAGGTTATTGTGATGTGTTTGGGCTTGAACTTATAATGTCGAGTTGTTATTTATCGGGTTGAAATAAACAAACGTTTTGTCACTCCTAAGTACCTTGATCATCAAGTATAAAAATGAAAAGTTATCTATATTTTTTTTTAATTTTTGTTATATTTAGTTATTGTCTTCGTACTGTTTTGTGGCAATAAAACAAATAATATTGATAATAGAGTATGTCTATTTGATTGTTAATATAAATATACGTTTGCTTTCTTTCTTATAAAGTAGTTTCTACTTTTTATTGAGAAATAATGCAATCTTGTAATAATTTTTTGTATATATAATCTTTTGTTCTATTTACAAATTCCTAAGTGAACATTTTTTTTTAGTTCACTTTACTACTAATTCCTGGATCTGTTACTGGACACGGCCCATTTCATAGATCTGGTACAATGTACTCTATTGCACGAAGTGCAAAGAATATCTCCTAATTCAAATTTTATTAAGTACAATATTAGGACTTATTCGTGAAAACAAAGACTCTCGGTTGTTGTGATACACAATCAATTAATGAATATTCCACAAGATCCCTTCGACTCCTCATTGGCATACGTGAAATCCATAAACTCTCTTCATAAGAGGAATTTTCCTTGTAGTATTAAAACATAGAATATATCTTAAGCCCAATGAACAAGTTAGTATGTGCAGCCAAAAAAGGCTTAAGCTGTTGGAAATATTTTGAAGAAAATTATTATTTTAAATTTAACTTTATCAATAGTAAAGGGCAAAAGTTTTAATGACCTTAATTAGCAATAGTAAAGGTCAAGTTTTTGGTTGTGAATGGTCATATTTATTTCTATAAATATGGCTTAATTTTTCCATTTGTGAGATACAACAAATCTCACTAGAATTTCATCTCTCCTAAAGTTCTTATAATTAAATTTTTGGTGATAATTTTCAGGCATAATTTCAATTCGCCGAATAGGTAATCCGATTTTTCGTCTTATCCGGGAAACAGACGTCCGAATATGGGATTTAATCTGTTTTAAGGATAGTGTGTTGAACACACGATTCGAGCTAATTTTATTTTGCTTACTTTGCAAATTTTATCGATTCGGATTTTCGACTTATATAAATTGTACTAGAAGAAATACTAATATTTTCCTACAAACTTAAAACATATTATTTTACTTCTAGTACACATTATACGTATTTTATAATATGGAATTGTCTGCTAAGATGGCAACTTTCGGTTAATCCTATGAAGCTGTATTCTGGATTCTTCATATAAGTTGGATTACTAAACTGGACGTAATAAGGTTTTCTATGTTTCTAGATTCTTGATATTTCTTATGACTTTCATATGGATTGTTTACTGAAGTCAAGTTTTACAATTGAAACTGTAATTCTTTTGCATCCTGCAATTCACTTAGTAGTGAGTGATTAATTAATTGTCCAGTGTTCTCGACTTCTTTTTCGTAAGAAAAAAAATTTATTGTGACCATAAATTGGTAATTAAATTGGTAGTTGAATTCTAATGTTTTTCATGATGTTGACAGTTGGAAATTAAAAAATCAAAATGATTTGCATACTGAAACTGTTGGTACTTGTAATTCTGATGATTACAAGATGTTACCTTAAAAAAGGTTTATAGTGCACTTCTTATATTGATTGTGTTGGTTCGAATAATTTTTGGACTAAAAAGATTAATACTTGTGCTATTTGGAGTTGAAGTGGACTGTTTGGACTAATTTTGGACTGATTGGACTATATTTTGGACTGATTGGACTAATCTTTGGATTGATTGGACTAACTTTTGAACTAATAAAATAGATTCCCGTGCTTATTTGGAGTGGAAGAAAATTGCAAGGACCTTATAATAAAAACTTGAACAATTTTTAATAAATTTGTTCTTATCGGTTGTGTTCCGATAGATCGAAGTGCTAAACTTCTTGTATTATTTGTTTCAGAAATGACATCTGAATCAAATAGTGGTGGGTCTAACCCCATTGTGCAAGCATTGGCTTTTATAGCAAACAATGATGGGTCTAACCCTGTTGTGCCAATACCGGCTTTTGTAGCCAACCCCACGCTTAATGTGCCGGTTAATCATGGTGAAAAATCGGAGAAGTTTAATGGCTTGAATTTTAAGCAGTGGCAACAGAAAATATTTTTCTACTTGACCACATTGAACTTGACACAGTTCTTGAAGAAAGATCATCCACAACTTAGTGAGGATAAGACTGATGCACAAGCATTTAATGCTTTGGATGCTTGGATACATGCTAATTTCTTGTGTAGAAATTATGTCATGAATGACCTTGCAGATTCATTCAGCGTGTATAGTGAACGAAAGCTAAAAAGAAGTGGATTTAAAATAAATGAATGTGATAAATGTGTCTATGTTAAAGAGATTGGAAATGATTATGTCATTTTATGTCTTTATGTAGATGACATGCTAATATAATTAAATCCACAAAAGATATGTTGAACTTGAGGTTTGACATGAAAGATATAGGTCTAGCTGATGTGGTCATCGGAATAAAGATCTCTAGAACTTCAAATGGACTTATACTTGATCGGTCACATTATGTGAATAAAATTCTAGAGAAATTTAGTAAGGATGACACGTCATTAGCTATAACTCGATAGATACAAGCTAACATCTATCGAAGAATAGAGGTGGAGTCGTGTCTCAAGTTGAATACTCACGACTCATAGGAAGTTTAATGTACTTAATGAGTTGTACAAGACTAGACATTGTCTATGCGGTGAGTAAATTGAGCGAGATACACGAGTAATCCAAGGCATGACCACTTTGGAAAGGTATAGTGATAATACTAAGGTATTTAAGATATACTCGTGATTTTGGTCGCACTATACAAGATATCCTGTTGTTATTGAAGGATATAGCGATGCTAATTGGATATCCGATATTAAAGACTCTAAGTCTACAAGTGGATTTGTATTCACTTTAGGAGGTGCAAAGAATATCATGGAAATCTTCTAAGCGCACGATTATAGCTAGTCTACTATGGAGTCCGAGTTTATTGCTCTAGACAAGTGTGGTGAAGTTTGAATGGCTTGAAATTTCTTAGAAGATATTCCAAAATGGCCTAAACATGTGCCAACAATTTGTATACATTGTGACGATCGATCAACTGCTATTGGTAGGCACGAGAGCGATATGTACAATGGTAAGTCAGACACATACGTCGAGACACAATACCATTAGACAACTACTCTCAATCGGTATTATCTCTATTGACTACGTGAAGTCAAAGGATAATTTAGCGGATCCAAGAACAAAGGGTTGAATCGGGAGCTAGTTGTGAAATCATTAAGAGGAATGGGACTTAAGCCTCTAGAAAAATGAGTTGATACAATGGAAACCCAACCTAGTTGATTTGGAGATCCCAAGATCTAGGTTCAAAGGGACAACCTAGTTGTAAAAAGACTCTATGATCACTTTGTGGGGGAGTTATCCTTGTCCATTCCTTAACAGTGATACCGTGGAGAAGAGGATAAGCAATTTGGCTTTTAATGATTCTTGTGCGTCGGTAAGTCGAGCAGGGTAGTACGGGCTATCTTAAATGAGAATCACCTATGTGAGAGAGAAGTGGGGCCGCTTCGAAGAGAATTGTGTGAGGCTCAATTCTTAGAACCTCTTGCGAACAGGCGTATGTTCGGGGCCATGAATGAACATAAACATGAGAGTCAAGTATGTTAGGAAGAATCTTGTGTGAGGTATATCATCGTTTACACAAAAGCGCGAACAGTTCAAGGACATCGTCTACTGATCAACTAGTAAAGTAAATATGCTTTCACAAGGGAAGGTTCAAAGGGTAACACCTACCTATCCTATGCAAGATTCAACTGTTGGATTTTATCACCAAAACTTTGTATTTTCGTAATTTTCTTCATGTGGGGGATTGTTGGAAATATTTTGAAGAAAATTATTATTTTAAATTTAACTTTATCAATAGTAAAGGGCAAAAGTTTTAATGACCTTAGCAATAGTAAAGGTCAAGTTTTTGGTTGTGAAGGGTCATATTTATTTCTATAAATATGGCTTAATTTTTCCATTTGTGAGATACAACAAATCTCACTAGAATTTCATCTCTCCTAAAGTTCTTATAATTAAATTTTTGGTGATAATTTTCAGGCATAATTTCAATTCGCCGGAATAGGTAATCCGGTTTTCTCGTCTTATCCTGGGAAACAGACGTCCAGAATAGGGGACGAATCTGTTTTAAGGATAGTGTGTTGAACACACGATTCGAGCTAATTTTATTTTGCTTACTTTGCAAATTTTATCGATTCGGATTTTCGACTTATATAAATTGTACTAGAAGAAATACTAATATTTTCCTACATAAGCAACAACAAATACAGTGGAATGCATTATATAGAAGATTACAAGATATCAAATCTTCTATATTCATCCGATTTTGACATTGCATATGTCTACAATACAATTGCAATGTCTACAATACAACAAGATAGTGTTTATTACAATGTATATATCCTCAAGAAATAATATCCACAAATCCTTGCCATACATATCCAATAGATATTTTTTTTCTTATTTTTATGGTCAATCAAGATTAAATATCTTCATAATACCTTTCCATCTTTGTCGAGTTACAAATCCAATACCAATTGGACTTTACAATACAAAATAATCATATTACTCTCTCCATCTCAATACATTTAGTAGGATTAAAATACAAAATTTTAGATAGAAAGTGAAACATTTGAATTTTTTTTTTGAATTTTATATAATGTTATCCTCAGGATTAGCGACAAGCATAGACCATACAATTATTTTAAGGGATAAGATATTTCTTTCTTTAAATAAAATATTTTAGAAAACAAGATAATATGTTAAAATGTCTCGAGAAGAATATAAGAAAAATACATTTAACAGAAATATGTAATATTCTGCCTAATGGTGAAGCCAATTCATAGAAATTGATAATTCTAAATCTTTTGATTTTCTCCTATAACCTTCAGTACGCTGAAATTGTAGGCTCTGCAGTTCGCCTCTATCCACTATTAAGGTGTTACCGCAGACACTAATTTCATTGGATCCAACTTCTAATTATACACATATGGCGGACATGGGATTGAGGTTTTATGCAAAACAATGGACCTAACTTTGAACACAAACACAAGATTTTTGCTCAAATTTTTGGTGCAGTTGTATTTATTCTCTAAACTTATACATAATATACAATTATATTAACTAAATTAAGGAAAAAAAATGATTTGGAAAATTTTGGAGATAGCAACCCTTATTTGCCCTCTATCTAGATCTGCCTGTCATATATACTTACATATAAAATTTAAATATAAAACTCGTTTAAACTTATAATTATGTTATATGTTTTAAATAAATCTATAAATAACAAATATGTTTGAAATAACAAAGTATGCCGGAACTTATATTAGAGTATGGAAGTCCGAATTCGTATGGAGATGAAGAGGTTATGATATGTTCTGTATTAATTTTTGTTCGCCCGATGTAAAATGAGGTCTATAGGTAGAGAATATCTACTCTTTTTGATCACATTTGATATATTAATGTAGAGTTGGTAATCAGGCCGAACCGGTCCAAATCAGAGATCGCCCACCGAGGCAAAGAAGCAAAATCGGGGCCAAGATCAATTCCACGCCAATATTTTATGGCTTAGTCGATTCATGTAATATATTTTACCCTAACGATTGGGATTAGGTCCAGTCCTTTTTTCGAGCCTGAAAATTCATGGTCGACCTGGCATTATCTTCGGACTGGACCTAAAGTACAGCCATATATATAAAGTATCATTTTGAGCAAGGAAAATGCAGGAAATGGGGTGAACATTCCGACAGGACCTGTCGAAATTTCGTCCGACTATGTTCATCATTGAGTTGAATGATTGCATAATAGAAGATAAAAAGAACAATTTTTGGATCATTCGCCGGTTGGCCAACTTGTGAGGTCCCAACGTAAATCAACGGCCATTACGTGAAACCATGGGCTCAAGTCGGGGGAAATTTTGGGGTAACAACTAAAAATTTCTACTTTTCAATTATAATAATACTCGTGTGAGTGTAGTAACAATATATTAAACTGTGGTTTTAAACTTTAATAATCAGGTCTTTGTTTAAACCAACCCTTTTCCTTTTGTATATTCATTATAAAAAAATAGTTGGAGGATTGTAATGATGTAGTGAGGTGTCTGTTACAAAAAATAGTAGTGTATTTTTAGTATAATTTATATAAAATTACAAAATGAAAACTAACTACAAATTAACTAAATTACAAAAAACACAATACAAAATTGGCATTGTTCAGACACACTATCCTTAACATATTTGTTCCCTACTATGGATGTATGTTTCCCATTTTAAGACGGGGAAAGCCGAATTACCTCTCTCCGACGAACTAAAAAATTATGATGGGAGCCAAGTCACGGGAAAACTGGAAGCCAAGAACAATATGCAAACAATTTTGTTATGTGAGTGTAAAAGTTGTGTACTTGTGTGTTGTGTTGATTGTGAAAAAAATGAACCACTTTTTATAGGCTTCAAGATCAATCCACATTAACTCCCCACTTCTCCATGTCTTGGAGCATCCATTTCCCCACTCTTCCATGACTTTGGAGTTTCAAGTGCTCTCATTCTCCAACTACTTCATGACTTGAGAGTTTTAGGTGTTATAAAATTAAACATTATTAGAGTTAAATATTCTTCATCATTGAAGAAATAGGTCCAAGAAAGTTATACCATATAGCACAATTTTCATTCAAAATTTTCATTCAATTTTTCTAACAATGTCTTCACATTAATTTATACATTCGTGTTTTGGGTTGGAATTACCGATTTGGTTTTAGAGTTACTTCCAAAAACACTCAACATTTGGGGAGAAAATACACTAAATATGTTACTCACTCTTTTTGGACATATTTACGTTCCGACACCTTTTTTTTGAATAATTTTACGCTTTTTTATGATATTTTTTGTTCATGGATTGTTTTCTATATTATTTCTGATGTTCCGTACTTGTTTTTAAACTTTTTATTTTGTTTTTTTTTATTATTTTTGTGTTATTTCGATGCAACTTTTACCTATTTTTTACGATCTTTCTTGTTCATATGTTGTTTTATTTATTGTTTCTGTTGTTTTATTTATTGTTTATGTTGTTTCTGAGTTGTTTATATACTGTTTCTAATGTTGTTTGATGTTTCTTTATTGTTTACATGTTGTATTCGATGTTTCAATTCAATTTTTTACCTATTTTTAAGCATGTTTTGTTCTTGTTTTATTTTTTATATTGTTTCGGAGTTTTTTCTATATAGTTTTTACTGTTGTTTTATTGTTTAATTCTTCGTTGTTTCTATGTGTTTTCGACGTTTTCAATGCATTGGATCAAAAATTGAATTGTGTTTTTCTATTTATGCATGTTTCTATATTATTTTCAATGTGTTTTGCTTTAATATGTATTATTTTATGTGTATACTTTTCAATTATTTATAACATTTCGAGTATAAAATTGACTATTTAATGAGGCAAATATTGTTTTTTCACTGAAAATTTATTAGGTGAAATATGTTTAAAACGATTCGAAATAACTTTGGAACAATGTAGTTAAAAATCTGGAAAATTTTGCGGGAGCATAAAAATGTCCAAAAAATTACGAGAACGTACAAATAACCAGAAAAGGACCAGGAACGTAAAGATGTCATTATTTCAGGAAAGTTGGATATTTTTGTAATTATCCTTTGATTTTAGTATGTGAGTTTGGGCTTCTTAGAAAACAGTTTATTGGATGCCCAAATTTGGGCTTGAGAAGCCCGTTTGAATTCGATCAATGTCGGAAAAGAGTCTAATTCTTCATTGAACAAGAATAAGTAAATAAAAAGGGAGGGCACACCAGTTAATAAAAAACGAAAAAATTATTCCAAGATAAAATATACTCGCACCAATTAAAACTCGAATTCTCCGATATTTAAGTGAGTCAAAATGATGGGAAAAGTTATAATTGGACTATCCGGTTGTTATATTTAGGGGTGTAAAATCGTCAATCGAGCCGAATATAGTATTGTTCAAGCTTGTTTGAATTTTAATCGAGTTTCAAAAATTGTGTTTGAGCTTGGTTTGATTATTAATTGAATCGAGCTCGAACGAGCTTTAATCGAGCCGAACACGAATCTAGCTTGAGTAGCTCGATATTTTTACACATATCTTATTATTTTTCTACTAATCGAGTTGAGCTCGAAAGCAAAGCTTTGCATCTTATCAAGCGGGAAAATGTTTCAAGTTTGGTTCATTATGCTAACGAATCGAACTCAAACGATATTTTAACTATCAAACTTGAATTCGAAGTAACGAATAGCTTGGTTCGTTTTCATTTTAATAATATTGAATTCAATAGGAAAAAATGTGAAATCTTTATCTATTTGAATAATAGTTATAAGAATTTTAAGATGGAAGGCAAATATCTATCGACTTAGTTGGGTCATGTCCAATATGTAACTGAACTTTGTAAGTTGTAGTTTTATTTTTATTGGACAGGCCGAACATAAATCGGAGAATCACAATGAACGACTCGTAGGAAATTTGTTATTTCATGAATATAAAAAGAACAGATTGGGTCACAAGTTGGGCCATATGCTTAAAATGTTAGCTGGTCAAGATATCTCATATCTGATCAGTCTGCCTTTAATATATTTCTTACCAACTGGTCACTCAAAGCCCAAATGTACTGGATAGTCTAAATTATTTTAGGAAAAGGACTATTGTACTCTAGCCCAAGAAAACAAATTTGCAGGTATAAAATCTATTTACAGAGTCTGCGGCATATATCATCACCACGCGCATGGCGTACAACAGATTTGATTATTATTTTAAGAGCAAGTCTCTTGTGAGATTTGCCTCACGGATCTAAACAGTGAGATGGACTCCTAAGGGCTCCGTCTTGAGAATATGAACCATGAAAATAAATTTAAAAATAATAATAAACCATGAAGAACAAAAATAAACCCTAAAAACATGAACCATGAAGAATAAAACCCAAAAAACAAAAAAGAAACCCAAAAATAAAAAAATAAACCCTAAAAAAAACTAAAAATCCTAAAAACTCAAATCAATTAAAAATAAACCCAAGAAACAAAATAAACCCTAAAAAAATAAATATAAACCCTAAGAAAAATAAAATCAAAAAAAAAAAAATCTTTAAAACTTTGTGTAAGGGCTCCGTCTCACGGATCTAAACCGTGAGACCGTCTCACGCAAGTTTTTGCCATATTTTAAAAGTGTTTTTATTTTTATTTCTTACAAGAATATGATAAAATTTAACATATTTCAAAGAGGGACAAAGAAAACGGGTGCATAAAGAAATGATCAAAATTACTTATTGCGGCTATATTAAAAAGAAGGTTAGTCTCCTGTCAGACGGTCTAACGGATCTAATCCATTAGACGACGTATCCAAATATCCGACTGACCCACCAACAATCGCACAAGTACCAACACCACATCCATTTGGCCATTTGCTAATGCATTTTAGGAGAGTTGTTAATACATTTTAGGAGGACTACTAATAATGTTCGGAGGAAAACTAATATTTTCAGGGGTGCTACCAAATATTTTTCAAGTGACTACTCATACTTTTTGGGGAAGAACTAATACCTTATGGGGAACTACTAATACTTTTTATGAGAAAAACTATCACTTTTCAGGAGGAATACTAAAATACATTTAATAGGAAAACATAATACTTTTAAATAAGACTACTAATACATTTCAATAGGAATACTAATACTCTTGATGAAAAAAGTAAATATTTTTCATAAGGATTACTGAAAAAACTGTTCAAGCGGATCATTAATACATTTCAGCGTTACTACTAATACTTTTTAGAGAAAAAAACTAATACTTTAGCAATACTATATCATCGCTTATATTACAAAAATGTCACCGGTCCATTTATATTGTACCACCTCCGAATATTATAAAAATACCACCGAGTTTAAAATCACAAAAATATCACCGCTATTGTTCTTGGGTCGGGTTGAGATCCGTATGACATATTTGAACCCGTTAGACGGGTTGATAGAATTTTTGTCTAAAAAGAAAAGTGAAAAAAGTGTATGTTGTCGGAAATGCATTAAATTTTAAAAGTCGAGAGAAAATTTATGGACTTTGTAAGATATTTGATACTCAATTAGTGCTTTTTAGGAAGTCTATACGTGTCATATATATATAAATATATATATATATATATATGTGTCTATGTACTATTGAGCTCAAACAAAATAAGGGTCAAGTCAAATTTTGAGTTGAACTAAGCTCTTTTCATAAAATTCTTGCTTAATTTCTAACTTTAGTCATTTTCTTTTCAAATTTATAAATTAGCCAAAATTTAACGTGTGAGCTCAGTTTGGCTTATATAAAGTCTTGTATGCACTGACACTTGGTAATGATTTCATATTTTATAAATTAAGAACATGACACTTGACTTTTATTCGTAAAGTATTACATACACTTGGTGTAGACCAGGGCGTAGACAAGGGGACCTCCCACCCACAAGACCCTAATTTTTTTTTTTGTCTCGGTTTTCTACAAATATATTGGTCGATCCCAAAATTACTCCGCTCCTCCGAATTCATACTCCGACATTGAACTCCTTCGTTGACTGCACAAAAAGTGGGGCCTGGGGTTTCGACCGAACTCCTTCGTTGACTGCACGCAAAAAAAAGGGGGGGGAGGGTTTCTCCCGTACCCTCTCCGACGCTCAAGTTAGAAATCTATCAGAGAATCATTAAATAATTCATGTGTAAAGGTAATGTAAAAGAGAAGAGGATAGAATACTCCATTTATATAAGATTCTACCAAATAGAGCCCTAATGGAGTCCATATTCGTATTTGGGCCCATTTCTAATATTGAGGCTCAAATTCTATTGATCCAATTCAATAGGGCCAATTTAGGCCGTATCAATTAGTCCCCCCACTCTTGTTGTTCACAAAGTGAATTGCAAGAGTAGAATTGTTTCTCATAGCATATTTTAATAAGTGTTCATAATCACCATCTAACTCAATTTTCATGTTGTGGCTACAGTAGGCCTTCTGACCTCACTAACCCAGCTCTCATTTTGTATCAAAACTAGACAAGCTTTATAGATCAATCGAGTATATATAGGAGATCATGGGTTGGCAATCCCCCAAATCTAAAGACTGATAAATAATTTGTACTAATCAAGTACATAAAAGATTGTGCTCAAAATTGACGAACTATTCAAGAAATTCAAGTTGTAATGTGGCTAATAAATATTTTAAGTTATATATAATCACCAAATGTGCCAACAAATCAAGGCATCATCAAAGGACTCACAAACAATAGCTACTAATAATGTTTTATTTATCGAGAAATCCGTCCCATCAATGGGTTAATGTTGAATCATAATCAATAAACACTCTAGAAAAATTAAGGTATAATCGATATGTTGTTATAAATCAAGCCATAGCTTACTGCTAATTGACAAGTGAATAGGTCTTTTTCCACAATTTGGAGATATCAATTTTTGGTTCAGGCTAAACTAACCAATTAGTCCCCCCACTCTTGTAATTTATAATATCATGAACTACAAGAGTAGAGTCATTCTCATCTTTATCGAATCATGACTTATCTCGATTGAAGTTCCTAACATCGAAGTGTTACTTAATAAGCAATCATATGTCGTCAAATTCGTTAAGGGCGGCCAGCGCCCATCAATGTCGAAGGTCGGCTCGAGCTTATTACTTCTTGTCAGGAGCAGTCGCCCATCAAAGTTCATCTGGCCCAACTCGGAAGCTGTTCAAACCAGGAAATGACTCGTCTGGCCCAGCTTCAAAGCCGTTCAAACCAGACAAGTTCGGGACAGTTCCATCGCCCGTAAATAAGTTCCTCTGGCCCAACTCGGAAGCTGTTCAAACTAGGAAATGGCTCGTCGGCCCAAACTTCTAAGTCGTTCAAACCGGACAAGTTCGAGACAGTTCCATCGCCCGTAAATAAGTTCCTCTGGCCCAACTCGGAAGCTGTTCAAACCAGGAAATGGCTCGTCTGGCCCAGCTTCGAAGCCGTTCAAACCAGACGAGTTCTTCAAGAAATCCATAAACGCACATGTGATATATGACCATACCCTTGTAAAGAAGCCCAAGATTGGCTCAATGACCTCATAGATAATCTTGATCATTATTAAATATACATAAAGAAATCCAACAAACTTATAAATCATAGCCTTTTTATGAGATTCAAGAAATCCAGGCCATAATCAGGCTGATAAATAGTATAGTTGCAATCAGTGAGCTTTTCAAGAAATCCAAATGGTGCTGAAAGATGATAACTGCTTATAATCAACGAGGTCTTCAAAAAGTCCATCCCATGATCAATGGGATTATAATGTCAACCGTGTTCATAAAGTTGTAAAGAGATCCAATACATCTCCATAAGCTCATAAATAACGCCTTCTCATAATAGACTCAAGAAATCCAAGACATAATCGAGCTAATAAGTAAATTTGCTTCAATCACGAATGTGTCAAGAAATCTACCTCAATCAATGAGCTCGTCAAGAAATCCACTTCATCTCCAATATTATCATAAACAATGTCTTCACTTAATCGATTGAGGAATAATCGAGAAATGAGCTCGTTCACCAACTCTTCCAAATCTGCCTCAATGCAAATATTTTTCTCCAGCAAATTGGAAAACACGATTAGGTACAGTTGCCAAAATAGATATTAAATCTAATAATCTTCTCACCAGCAAGATGTGAGTATGATTTAGTGCACAAATATAATTTATGTTGAGGTAGATTCTAATAAATTAATAGAATATTGTGGAATGATAACTATTCAGTGCATGTTCAATGCAATTACTCATTTGATAAGTCAAACTCGTGCAAGTTAAAATAATTCCATGTAAATTAATCATAAACAAGAGACATAAAAGGACAAACAATACTCGTCGAAGCTTTTCAATAGTCTTAGTTTCCATCAAAATTTAAGACAAATTTCATTGATCTAATTTAATAAGCCAAATCTAGGCTATATCGATTAGTCCCCCCACTCTTGTAGTTCATTCTGTCATGAACTGTAAGAGTAGAATCATTTTCATCTTGAGTTTATAAATGGTTTATGAGAGCACAAGAATTCGTTAACCAAAGCAGAACAATGATCACAAGAATATGCAATAAATCATGCATCAAAAAATGAAAGTAGTACTCAATCAAGGCTCAGTAAGTTGTCTTTCAATTACTGAAAGTGACATTTATCAATTTAGTAACTGCATGTGTGAAATATCCACCCCAAGAATCATGCTCCTCAATTTTCAAAAAGTTGAACATTAATAGGAAATCGGGACAATGTAACACAACACATATATCATTCTCCATATTATAAGTACAGCAGTACAAGTCAGTCTAGACATTGAACAGATAATTAAACCTTATTGAAGGTATAGCCAAGAAACATATCTTCTGATTCTAGATTCTAATCACAAAGATTGGAAAATCTTTTTTATTCAAGTTGAAACTTCAATCTTCATTTCAAAACTTAAAAGAATTTTCTCTTTTTATTTATTATTCTAGTGGTGTCAAGCACATCAACAAATAATTTTATCATGATGTTCTGACCTTTATCTACACCAAAAGAGGATCATAGTTCATTCAGATAATCTAAGATCTTTACATAGAAAGGAGAACTTATCACAGTTGATGTCATCGCCTTCATGATGACTAAACATTATAATATACTCCATCAAATTCTTTGTTTCATCATTTTCTTTTAGTAGCATAATTTCCTGTATTGATTGAAAATCCAATCCCAAAGTAGACTCCAATTTGCTGTCATCTTTGTCCGCCTATAAGGAACTATGGTTTTTACTCCTAACTCTATCATGAAGATATGCATAGAGAACAATGAAAGATAGTTCTGGGGATTGTGTTAACAAAAGTCTTTCTTAAACTCATATAAATCATCATCTGAAAGCGATTATGCCAACCCTTTCAGGCATAGATGAAAATAGGTCAATCTTTCTAATGAAATACAACTAACATGATTCATAAGGCATTTCGAAAAAAATCTCAAGAAACTGAGGTTAAGGATTCAATGATCCAGATGCCTTCAACCAATTTCAATCTCGCCACAAACACCACAAAATATCTTATCTTGCAAACTAACTATTACCCAAAAGACAAAACAATGAAGAATTATATACAAATAACTTGATCAGTCAGGGTATATAAAATCCAATTAGACCCTTTCTGTTTGTCAATTTGTAAACCAATCACAGTTTCCAAATTAAGAAAAAGCTCTCGGGTTCAAAACGATGAAAACTTCTTTTCAGCAAATGTAATATTGTCAACTAAGTTATTATATATATATATATATTTTTTTTTGAAAAAAAAGAGGGTAGTTCATACCCTGCTTTTATTCATAAATCAGAGTCTATCTCGACGAGTCAACCCAGAAATACATCCTATCACACTGTTTTTCATATAAAAATATGATCATCATTTTTTTTTGTGTTACACATTTTATCAAACACCGTATGTGAATCATTTTGAATGTTCCTAGAACCAGTATTGATATATGTTTCATCCTTGCCAAGTGCAGGATGCACTCCAAGAATCACCAACATCATTACTCTCAACAACCTTAGCTTCATCCCCAACAAGATTCGGGTTAGCCGACGTACCTGGGGTGTCACCAGTAGAAAATAAACCCATTCCAATAACAAGGTCAAGCATAGGGCCATGATTCGTGTTAAGATGTCATGCAAAAGGAGGGCCAGACCAGCGACCCATCGAGGATAAGCAAACGGACAGCGGCGCAATTTCCGTGCGGACAGAAACTTTCCCTTCGCCTTCACGGAAAGCCTTGTCCAACTCTTCTTCTTTTTTTTTTTTCTGCAACACTTCTCAAATCCATTATAATGACCGCCCAAAACATGTGCAAAAATATATATTCGAGTATGAAATTAAACGACACCCATTTCAAAATCAAGGGAAATAAGCGTCTGCAACAACACACGATCAAGCTAATTTTTCTTTTAACTGAAATTGCAATTTTATTGTTCAAAAATCTTCTGAATCTAGTAGAAATTGAAATATAAACAGGAGCATTTATGAAATCATGACTAAACCAGTTACCATCGGCAGGCAAATTTCAGAGCCCTGCATCGTAGGGCACCAATTGCCCCTGCGCCATCGCAATAGATTTATAGATATCAACTATCATCCGCTCGTCGTACTCCTTAATCGGTCTCAATTTGAATCCCGTAACTCCATCGCCGGGATATCCGCCGCCTAATCCACTCCCAATCACCCGCGAGTTCGCGATTCTCATCATCATGTTAACATACGCATCTCGCAATCCTCATGCCCGATTCAGACATTCATTGCCCCTTACATCATGTAGCCGAGCTTCTATGTTTGAAATGAATGCTTCCCCTAGTGTCCTTCCAGCAGTAGGGATGGTGATTTTAATTCTGATGCCGATTCGGATGGACTACAATTTGCCCCGATGACAGAAAACAGGAATGCCCACCAGACGCTTGATAAAATATGTATGTTTTCTCACGTCTTAACTCATTTTTTTCCCACAGACGGCGCCAATTGGTCGATCCTAAAAATTACTTCGCTCCTCCGGATTTATACTCCGACTGAACTCCTTCGTTGACCTGCACAAAAAAGGGGGGCCGGAGAGTTTCTTTGGCGTACCCTCTCCGACGCTCAAGTCAGAAATCTATCAGAGAATCATTAAATAATTCATGTGTAAAGGTAATGTAAAAGAGAAGAGGATAGAATACTCCCTTTATATAAGATTCTACCAAATAGGCGCAATGGAGTCATATTCGTATTTGGGCCCATTTATAATATTGATGCTCAAATTCTATTGATCCAATTCAATAGGGCCAATTTAGGCCGTATTCATATATATATATATATATATATAATATTTTAAGAAAAAGAAATATATAGTTGAGTTAGGGGAAAAAACTTGAGGCTAAAAGTAACCATACGGTGGCTACACACCCCCTAGTGTAGACGTAGATTTTACCTACCAAGAATACCATGAATTTGGTTCAAATATGATAATTATGTATATAAAATATACATTCAGTTCAAATAGTTTATTGTTTTAATATTTATTTTGTATTATATTCACGTTAAATATATATGTGATGAGCTATAATTCGGATAAACTCAAAAAGCTAAGACAAATTTAGAGTTAATTCAAGGACGAGAGCCAAGAGGCGATGGCGCGCCCTAGATAAAATTATAAATGTTTTTAATTTTGCCCCCTCAAAAAACAAAAATGTCTACTTATAATTAGTTTCAAGAAAAAATAAATTGCGTTCCGTCATCTTTATTTTAAAAACAAGTCTCACGATTAATTCTATGAATATTAAGTAATATGTCGAATTCCTTTTGCTTGTAATTTGTTGCGATTGGATTTGATGTTTAATGTGTTTGATAAATGGTTTTATCTTGATTTTGATTATTTTGATTTTACACCAAAACAATGGTTTTAAAGGTTGTCCAAATACTCCTAAATGATTTAAAATGATTTTAATATTTTAGGAGTATTTCTTCAAGTTTTATTTTCGATAAAATTGGACAACACTTTTTGTTAATGTATTTTTACACCAAAACAATGTTTCTAAATGTTGTCCTAATACTCCCGTTCGGTCTAAAATATTTTCACTATTTTTTGGAGTATTTCTTGAAGTTTATTTTCGATATAAAATTGGATAACACTTTTGTTTTGAGGTCAAGAGTCGCCGTATAGGGCAACCCGTGCACGAAAGTTGAGGAAAAGCAGAAAACTTCATGTTTGCGAGAAAATGGTCGGTGGCAACCGGTCGCCCTATGGGCAACCGGTCGTCTTGATCGGCCGGTCGGCCGTGGGTGACTGTACTGGGAGAAAAAATTGAAGCAGAGCGTTTTCTTTCTTCCAAACCCATGAGGGGGACCGGTTGAGACATAGGTCGACGGCCGAGGTAGACGTCGTCGGCCGCCTGTGTAAATGTGTATTCTCTTTTTCAAACGTCTATTTGTGTGTGACCGGTCGCCTTTAGTTTGACAAAGAAAATGTGCTTAGTTGTGCGGAGACATATTTTCCTTAATTTGTGGGATTGATTTCTAATGACTCTTTTCTTCAATTGTCTTGCAATTTTTACGAAATTTATGTCCCCAAGAGGAGCCTATCATGTACAAAACATCTTCTATAAATAGAGGAAGAATTGAAGCAACACTATAAGAGAGAACAATACAACACAACAAGATACACTCAAGAATACACTTGTTCTTACATTGTCTTATTTCTTGTTGTAATTTGCCTAGCTATTCACTTTCACATCCTTGAGGTCTAGGCTATTCTTGATTACACTTGCACTCAATTGTATAATTCATTATCGAGTTGTAATCTTGAATTTTTGGGTTATCATTCAACACAAGATATCCTTGTGAGTGTTCTTGTGGTAAGAACACACTTGGGTGATCTAGGTGTTAGGTGTGAGAAGATTGTGGTAATCTTCTTGTTGAGGTGTTGAAGAATTTGGTATTCTTCAAGGTTGAAGATTGTGGTAATCTTCACAAGGTGCCGTTGGAGATTGTGGTAATCTTCAAGTGAGATTGTGGTAATCTCAAAGGTGGTGTTAAAGAAGAGTGTGATGCTCTTCAAGGTGTTGTTGTAAGTTGGTGTTGTATTAATTTGTGGTAAATTAATAAAATTTTTTTTTGAAATCCATCCGGATATCTTTGGGGTGGTAGAGGATTAGGCCCTAGGTGGGTTGAACCTCTTTAAATCGACGTGTGTTGTTTACATTTCGCACCTTTATTATTGTTTTTGAGCATTCGGTTCGAAAAAAAGGGTAAAACGAAAAGATGGAGATAATCTATTCACCCCCTCTAGATTATCGTAGCGCTTGGACTTACATAATGAAATATTATCATATGTTCAAAAAATAAAAAAGTCGAATTAGCCATTCACGTTTTCTTTTAAATGAAAACTACTTATGTTTTTTTAGTCATACCATACTTGTTTTCTTTAGTGATTTATTTAGTCATTTTTTAAAAAATCGCGGTACATTTTTCTGATACCGATAAATAATTCTAATTCAGAGAAAAGAATCTTGGTCCCCGTCCCCCATCCCCCCTTCCCCACCCCTGAAAAAGGACTAAATTAACAATTGAATCAAAAATAGCTAAAAACATTTGTTTAAGAAATATGACTAAAAATATTTTCTTCTTATGAACAAATGACAAAAAATCCGATGGATTTTTTAATTAACCCTAAATAAATAATACATAAATTAGGCACATTCCGGAGCCTAAAGCCAAAAGACCCATGAAAACCCATTTGTCTATAAATATCTCGAACTTATTACTCAAATGTAAGTAATTACACACCCCAACCAATTCAAAAAATATAAATTTTTTTATCAAATTCGAACTAATAACTAATCCCAACATAAAAGTACTAAAAAACTCATATAAGCAAAAACCAGTTGCCAAGTTCTTTGGATTATTTTTATTTACCTTAGAACTGATTTCAATTTATTAAATGATTATATATCAACTCTCAAATTATTTGGTTTACACAAAAACTCTGTCGAGACCATCTAACGGTCCGACTGTTAAGACGGATCGACCGCGGACCCGTGGCATTTCCGTAATATTAGCGTGGTGTTTAGAAGTTTTCAGGGACCACCAGATAATGATCCTTCTAAAAAGTATTAGCGGATTTCTTTTGAAATGTATTAGTAGTTTCTTGGGACATGATATTTTAGTATTTTCTCGAATATACTCCTAAAATGTATTAGCAAATCCCTCAAAAAAAATATTATTAGTTCCTCGAAAAAAGGTATTAGTAGTTCCCTGGGTATTTTTGTAATAATAATAACGATGGTATTTTCATAATATTCAGGGGACCTAGTATTAGCGAGACTTAAGAAAAGTATTAGTACATAGTTAACGTTTATTTAAAAATATTAGTTTTGTAATTCGAGGACAATGATATTGTATCAGGATAATCTTGAAAAGTATTAGGTTTTCATCTCGAGAAGTATTAATAGTCCTTCTAAAAAGTATTAGTACGTAGTTCATTTGAAAATATTTAATAGCATCTTAAAAAGTATTAGTTTTTTCCGTCAAAAGTATTAGTAGTCCCCTTGAAATATATTGGTAGTTCCCCCGAAAATGTTAGTTTTTCGCTGAAAGGTTTGTAGTAATTCTCCGAAAATATTAATTTTTCTAATAAAAAATATTAGTAGTCCACCTAAAAAGTATTAATAGTCCCCGAAATGTATTATTTTTTTTTCCTATCAAGTCTTTTTCTTAATAAATATATGACGTAAAAGTACATAAATTAACCAAGAACACTCTAATGTGAAGGACAAATATCGTAAACTAAATTCTCAAAGTTACTTTTTCAATAATTTTTGGCGATTAAAAATCTATATACATAGATATGTGTGTGTATCTATCTATGTGTGTAGTAATTCAATATATGTATTTGTGTGTGTGTCTCTCTCTATACACACATTTGAAACTACAAAAATCTTTCCACAAGGTAAAGGTAAGAAGGTATAGAAAGAGGGAACTGTTAACTAATAGTAAATCATAATTTCGCTATGTATTTTTCGTGAGTGTGTTTTGTGTATGTCTTTGATATGACAGAGGCCACAAGCACAGGGAGGATGGAGAGACCAAGATCCGCATTTTTTTGTTGAGTTGGGTATGAATCCGGTTGTTTGTTGAGGATCTGTCTAACGAATTTGACCCGTTAGACCGTCGACGGGGAGACCTACCCTTTGGTTTATTGTTAATTACTCATTTGGAAACGACTTTAGCATTTGAAAATATTCTCCGGATCTACCCTAATAAACCAAACAATTTTTTTGTGGCGCAAATAGTGACCCACCAAAGATTCAACAATATAACTAGTAATTGTAGTGCTGCCACATCTCGACTGTCAAAATGGTCCGGTGCACAGCCCCCGCCAAGATGGAGGGCCAAGAAAATCTCATGTGTTTTTTATTGAGAATGTTTGCAAAAACTTCTGATTAGAGGAGGTGATTTTTTAAATAAATGAAAATATATAAAAATAAAGGAAAATGTCCTGATCACAAGCCGATTAAGTAGCAAAAAAAGAAATGTTAAACATCAGGAAAACCAACAACTTAAAGACGCAATTTAGATGAAGGACGTCTATTTCTAGAGGATTTTCAAATGGTATTGTCATTTATTTTTTTAGCACGTGCTTGAGTACCATAGCCTTCATAGCTTTTGAGGAATCACATAAGTGAAAGACAAGCAGAGTAATTGAGGAGTCGCCTAGCTTGGTCTTTAAAGCTTCAATTTGTCTGTATGAACTTAAAAATCAAAGCTAAGTGGATAGCTTGATGTTGGAGATGTTGAATCATGAGCTGAAGACAAAGTTATTTCATCACTCTCTTTTAGATTCAAACTTGATTCAACAACATTGGAATAGACCACAATAGCTAGTTGATTATCTTGCCTCGTTGGTATAGTGTGATCATTTGTAATCGATTTAGCATACTACTCGAAATGAGACACATCGCAATCTTTTTCTGTAGAGCCTTAAATGAATTACAAGTAGAAATATTTTGTTGAGTGCGTGAAGGCTGATATTTTTATCATTACTAGCTTATTTTTTGTTGACGGCTACAAATCCGTCATTGTCAATCTGAACTACTGGCGGTTTGACGAGAGCAAAAGATTTTCCAGTATGAGGTGGGTCCTCAACACTAAGTTGGTCTTCATCGACACAGTTCGCCCACCGTTTACTAGTGCGAGAGGGTGAACCAACATGCAATGCAGAGACCATTTCTTCCACCGAGTTATCCACGACCTTACTCTTTCTTTGAATGAATGAACATGTTTATACATCTTACGAACACGTGATCTACCCCTCTTAGATGAAGGGTCACGACCAAGAGACTCTTTAGGAACATAAGGCAAAATACGACAACATGCAGCAATATTATGACATGTAATGCAATAGTTTCAGCAAAATTTTGGTAATTTCTCATAACTCAAAGAAACAAATGAACAATGACCCACACGTTCAATCATAATATACTCATGTAGAGACTTGGCAAGATCAATATCCACAAGAGCCCTCACAAAATGACCAAGAGAACCATTCAATGATTATTCATCAATCTGAATAGGGGTCACAATAGCTTTGGCAATGCCCATAATGATGATAGGATGCCAATATTTAATACTAAGCTAAAAAATACTTACCAATCACTAGCTACAGAGGTATTAATATTGTACGGATATATATATATATATATATTAAATCCGGTACCCATAGTGACAAACAAATAGTACCCAGACCAAGCTACCAAAAAGAACGTTGCATATCTAGAGTTATATCTGTTGCAGTAGAAAATTTTATGCAAAAAAACCCCTCCCTAACGGAATTAGCTTTCGATCATGTGTGATACCCGATAATTCAGTGAGACATGTTTGTAATGGAGGCAAAGGCCAATGTTTAGATCATTTATTCAGTAACACATGTCCAATTAAAGCAAAAAAAAATTCCTGAACTCTTTGTTGATAAAGATTTTCATCTTTTAAAATCGAAAAATAATCACCTTTTTAATGGGTTTAAAAAATGGGGATAGAGTTACCTTTCACCGTATTTGCGAATGATGGAACCTATTTTTTTGCCCATGGAATAACAACCGGAAAAACAACGGGGAGAGAGTGACTTGGAGAAAGAAGTAATCTGAAAAACCATAGGAACGTGCAGAGCGGGGTGTTTCTTGCAACTATAATGCAGCTCTTGAGTCTCCGATGAGCTTTCCTGAAAAACAGGGGCCAAACACAAAGAACTTTCTTGAAGATATGCAGATCCAATTTCACATGTGGGCATGAGAAGTCAAGCCGCAGGCATGAGAATTAACGTGGGGATTGACGTCTCTAATCTCTTCGAACTGGAATCCCACGATCAGAAAGTTGCGGCATGGCGGAATTGAAGAAGACATTAAACCCGTTGGAGAATAATCCAAAAACCCGTAACTGAGTTACTATCTAAAATCCTTATTGTCGAATCTTGGACAATAGAAGGAACCCTAGTAGCGGATGAAGGCACCGTAGACTGAGGGATGAAATATGTTGTCAAATGGATCGAAGGCAACCCATAGCGACCAATGTAATCTGAGTTGATGTGCGATGTAGACGAAGAATATTTAATCTGAGAATGGAGACGTGAATTCAAAATCTGAAGAAGACAATCTTCGTTGGAAGAAAGCTCAGGAAAAAACATGATCGTCGCCAAAGACGACCGAAGATCAAAGAAATAAAACGACGTTGAAATCGGAGAAGGTGACCAGAATATCATGCACAATCATTATGGGTGGCATCATGAGGGTTAATGTCTTGAGGTACTATTCAGTACTGGTTGAAAAATTTTACCCTTCTGCTTAGAAGAAATAATTTATTGTGGTAGAAGTAAAAATAATTGAGAATCGAGAAGTTGGTATTTGAGAATCAAAAGTTAAAAGTGTTTGGTGAAAAAATTGGGAAAATGCTTATTTTGTGTGTAAAAGGCATACCATAAGTAGAAGCAAAAGACCAAAGCTTCTCTCTCTACTTTTAGATTCTCGATTAAATGAAGTAGAATCGAAGAAAAGTTGACGTTTTGCAAACACTAGAAAATGATTTTTTCCCGCCAAAAACTAATAAGTTTTTTAGTAATTGCAAATACTCCAATTATCCCACGTTGATGTTCAAATACTTTGATTTCGATTTTTTTCTTTATTTTCGTCCATGATACAAGTCTTTTTGTTGCAAATTTACCTCAACATAATAATATATATAGATTCTTCTAATAAATAGATTTTAATATTTTTATTTTTAAAATAATAATAATAAATAGTGAAAATGGTACAAAATAGCCATTTACAAAATGTAAAGATGAAAAATAGCCATTTTTTGTAGAAGACACACATCTTTTTAGCCATTTTGAGGTGTAAAATGACATACATACCTTTGTAGCATGTTTGTTTGATATTTGAATTATTTTCTCTCTTTCACTTATCTCTATGTATCCTCTTACTCTTTTTTTCAAAATTTTTTAAAAATCGAACCTATATTTTTCTTTTTTAAATATGCAATATGGGTGTTAAATCATAGATATCGAAAAGAGAATTAATTTGATATATTATACATTCAAACCGAATTTAAAATGAAAAAGTTATGTGAATTAAAAGTTTTTGGAGAAAAACAAAATAATTGTATTATAATAAATGAGAGAACTAGATGAACTCAGATGACTCGACATCGAGTCTTTGACATCGATGTTATCAGAATCGATGTCGAGTCGAGAATCGATGTCAAGTCACAAGTGTGTGATTTTGTGCGATTAAATTGACTTAAGGGCAAATTGGGTTTTCACATCCCAAAATGGCTAAAAATGATGTGTTTGAAAAAGATGGCTAAAAGACATTTGGTTTTGATGGGAATGGCTAAAAAAAACCGATTGTAATAAATAGCGTCCAACCCGTGGGCTAGAGCATCTCAATCCGCTTGATCGCCATGGGCCAACCTATTTAGGCTTGCAAGAAGGTGGACCTATATATCCTCAACCCAACTTGGCGGGACCAGCTGACTTAGTATGTTTTGACAATTCTATCCACATTAATATAATTGACGATAGTATATGCCAGTAGCCAACTCCGATAAACTTGAACGAATCTTTTATTTCAAAATGTGATTAATATTGTACTTCAAGTATATTAAATACACGCCAATCCGCCAAATCTAAATTAATGACGTTATTAATACACTTGTGATGATAGGACGATAATTTGAATTTGAAATGATTAACAATTTGAAATAATCCAATTGAATTTCATAAGTTTAAATGTGAAAGAAAAAGGTTTGAATCATGTCAAAAAAAAAATGTCACAAAAATTCCTATCGACCGTTTAACGAGTTTTTCGTTAGACGGATCCAACTTGACCCGCTTTTTTTTTTTTCCCGTAATTTCATGCACCAAATGGCATGTTTGTAATATTGGGTCGTGCATCCGAAAAGTATTAGTAGTTCCTAAAAATGTATTAGTAGTTCCTGAAGAGTATTTTAGTAGTTCTAGGAATATAATTAACTTTTTCTCCGAAACGTATTATGATCCCTCAAATAAGTATTAGCAATCTCCTTAAAGCAGTTTTTCAAGTAATTCTCTTGAAAAAAATATTTATTTTTTCCATCAAGAGTATTAGTATTCCTACTAAAACGTATTAGTAGTCTTATAATTATTTAAAATATTATGTTGTTCTCATTATATGTATTTTAGTATTCTTCTTGAAAAATAATAGTTTTCCTCATAAAAAGTATTAGTAGTTCCAATAAAACTATTAGTTATTCCCTAAAAACTATTAGTAGTCATCCTGAAAAATATTTGGTAGTACCTAAAAATATTAGTTTTCCGTTCGAAAAGTATTAGTAGTCCTCCTAAAATATATTAAGAATTCTCCTAAAATGTATTAAGAACGGCCATCGGATATGGTATTGGTATTTGTGTAGGCTATTGGTGGGTTGACAAGTCTTATATTTTAACACGTCTAACGAATTAGATCCGTTAAACCGTCCCAACTAATAAAAAAAAAAGGTTTGAATAAATAATTTAAGCAAAGTTTGATGTACGTATGATATGATCAGGTCAGAACATATCTGATCGAGATACAATTACTTCTCCAATTGGTTCACCTTTCTTTCTACTTCAAAAAAAGAATCCACAGCTATAACCCTCGTCTCTTCTTCCTCCAATCACATTCCTGTCAGGCTTTCAAGTACACTTTTAACCCCCACCCCACCCCACCCCCACCCCACCAAAAAAAAACACTACTGGTATCTGAAAGAAAGATTCATAAAGCAACTGCATTATGATTAAGACTTGGCCAATTAAAAAATTAATTAAACCAACATAATATTGTCACACGATAATTTTTGCAGTAGAGAAAATTAAAGAGAGTACGTAGATTAATGGCATTGAGATTTGAAGAGGATTAATTTGGGTTGGTAAGAAAAAGCCAAAACCCATTGCTATAATAACCGCAGTCTTAAAAAAGCTTCCCACGCGCGTCCCAAATCTCTAGTACTCACACTCTCCATTAAGACAAAAACTCTTGTCAAACTTTCTGATGGACCAACACTCGTTAGATGAATTTCAAAAATTGAGTTGGTCATTTTTTAAATACTAGGGACCAATATTAGTATATATTTACTTGAAAATATTAGTTTTTGTAATATTAAACAACGATATAATGTCACGACAACGAAGAAAAGTATTATATTTTTATCTGAAAAGTATTAATATGTAGTTCACATGAAAATATTAATAGCCTTTTAAAATGTATTAGTTTTTCCCATTAAAAGTATTAGTTGCTACCATAAAATATATTAGTAGTCCCCCGAAAAAATATTAGTTTTCCCTAAAATGTATTAGTTTTTCTAATAAAAAGTATGAATAGTCTCGTTGATTATTAGTTTTTTTAACAAAAATATTAGTAGTTTCATTGAAAAATATTAGTAGAGTCCTTTAAAAAGATGAGATATTCCGTTGGGTCCACGGGTCGGGTAGACCCATTGTGTTGGACCCGTATAACCGTTAGATAGTCTACAGGAGACTACCTCCTCCATTAATTAGTCTCTCAGATGTTTTGCAATTTATTCACAACAAACAAATATTTTCTTTGAGCCATTTTTGAGTTCAATTATACACTTCATCATTTTTTAAATTTCTATGTACCGATACATTTCTCAACACCGATCGACATGTTTCTTGGTACGCGACATACTTCTTGGTATCGAGAAATATACCGCATCAATGTTTTGAAAAATTACGACCGACAATTTTCAACTAAAATGATTAAAGAAACATGTTTTAAAAGTACCGTAAGTGACCAATTTGACCTATTAACGTCTCCCTTAATTACGAGCTTATCTTTGGAATCATCTCTCCCTTTTTTCCAGTTTTTAACACCAAATTTATTTGGCATTTTTCTCATCTCTCTCTCTCTCTATTTCTCTCTCTCTCCCCTCCATTTACTCGTCTTTGCCAGCCAACTACTTTCTCTTCTTCCAGTTTTCGTTTACTCACTCCCCGGTAACCTTTTTTTGTACTTTATTGGTTTTCCGGCCGCCGGAGGGGAGTCCATGTCGCCGGAAAAAGTGGTTACCGCCGCAAATGGAGGGCATTATCCTGTACAACTCGCCTCACATGAAGACGTGGTCAAGGATCGGACACTCTTCATCAACACCCTCAGAAGCTTCCATTTTTCTCTGGGCACCAAATTTCAGTGCGTTAATATTTCATTATTTTTTATTACATTTGCTCATTTTTTTTTTTTGCAAAAAATATCCATATTATTTAACATGATTTTCACTTGACATCATTTTCATTTGGCCCTTTTTTGTTTTTGTTTCCTTCTATTTTTCACAATGTTGTTTCTATATGTCCATTTTTACATGGTTTATTAGAAAAAAATTTTTTTTTTTTTTTTTGAAGAATTCCTGTGATTGGAGGGAAGGAACTCAATCTGCATGTACTTTATGTTGAGGTTACTAAAAGGGGCGGCTACGATAAGGTTTGATCATTTATGTATTTTTTTCTTTTTGTACACCCAAAGTAGACATCCGTCCTTCACAACAATGGCGGAGGGAGGAGACCAATACGTGACTCGCCCATATTTTATAAAAAGAAATTTAAGCTAGAATTTTTTTTGAAAAAAAAATTAAATATAATTTATATGATTTTCTTATCTGGTCCACCTCGGTTTCGTGTATCGTGTATCGCCCACCCCAAATATATTCTTGGTTTTGCCCTTGCCTCACAGCAATGGTCCTAATCTATCTACATTTATTTAACTGAGTATTTTTTGAGATATATAAATAAACATATTAATTTCTCGATTTATTTATTTTTTTGTTGAAACAAATTCAGGTAGTGGGAGAGAAAAAATGGAGAGAAATAAGCTCAGTGTTTGATTTCTCTCCCACGACAACAAGTGCTTCGTACGCATTAAGGAAACACTACTTCACTCTCCTTTACCGTTACGAACTTGTTTATTTCTTTAGGCTCCAAGGTTCCATGCTTAATCAAACAGGTACACAAAATTCATTCTTTTTTTCTTGCATCATTTTATTTTAATTTGTCATAATACTTGCTCATTAATTTGGTTCTAATGTAGTGTTTTATTTAATATTTTGCGTAAATATAATTTTATTTTAGTATTTCCAATCCTACCCGTCAGGTTCTGCCTAGCGCCCGACGCTTTTTAAAGCACAAAATATATACATAGTTCTGTGCGTGTATATAAATATGTAGAATCATATACACTAATACACATACATATTAATGTATGTGGTGTTTTCTTGTGGACCCAAAAATGGTAAAATGTGTCTAATGGAATAATTTGTACAGGGAAAAGAATTAAAGTAGGGTATTGTCCAGAGTAGAAAATCTTGGACCTATGACTATGAGTGTTATTTGCTGAGCTAGACCATTAATTGAAGTGCTAAGTTGATGATAATTAATAATGAAATAGGAACCACACGTCATTTAATTTTCTCTGCCACAAACGTTATTGTTCAACTCCTATGTGGGTAGTGGCAAATTGGCAATTTTAACATACTAGATTGCGAATTTTTACATATTTTTGATGTGGATGTAAATTCATGATAGATTGGACCATGGAGATACACAAATCTAATTATTTTTCTAATAAATAATAGTCCCATGAACCAGATGAAGTAACTAATGTAATTTATTCATTTAGCATTTTTTTCCCAATTTGTTGCTAGTTTGTTTTTGGTCTTCATCGTCAGCATTTTTGTAATTTTTTTTATCAAATATTAATGGAATAGGTGCATTTGCCTTTGTTGATGGGATTATCTAAATTTTTAGGATTTGTTAAGATTTTATTATTCATGTATTATATAAATTTTTGGGTATTCGGGTTTGAGTTATTTATGTAATCCGATTTTTATGCGATTATTTGTTTGTCATTTATGACTACGTAGGATTTTGTCAGGAGAATTTACTAAATTACCCTATATTTTTTAAAAAAATAGCATGCGGTATTTAAGGACAAAGCAAAGTAGGGGTGTGCATACGGTAAAAACAAACCATACCAAAAGTTCGGTACACCGAATTTTTGTACTGAATATTGAACAGCATTGGAACGATATGGTTAAAAACCGGAAAAACTTTGGTAATATGGTACGATTTTTCGGCCAAAATGTTTGAGGAAAAAAAAAACTTGAAAAACTCTATCAACTGGCCATAGCTAGAGTACTGTCTACATTATTTCATCTGCATAATAATCTGAGATCATTTTTCTTTTAAATGAATAATAATAATAATAATAATAATAATAATAATAATAATAATAATAATAATAATAATAATAATAATAATAATAATAATAATAATAATAATAATAATAATAATAATAATAATAATAATGAAGAGAACAAAAACTAAACCATGTCAAAGTTACCAGGATTGCAAGAGCCACAGTTGTGTGATTAGATCAAAGAAATGCTACCTTGGATTTCTTTTAAAATTTAAACATAATAAATATTTTATATATATATATATTTTTTCGGTAATCGGTATGGTATACCGGACCAAATTACCGGTAGTGTACCGAATACCAAAATCCCAGAAAAAGTAAAACCGGGTACCGAACCAAATTACCGATTTGGTAATTGGCACGTGACGAATTACTCGTACCGGTGTGATTCGGCCGGTTTACTGTATCGTACACACCCTAAAACAAATTCAGGGATTTGGAGGGCAAAATAGACCGTTACTAAGGTGAGAATTAATGTGATTAATGAGGGGTAAAGCCACAAAGGCGTCAGATTGTTTATCAATTGGATCAGTGATAAAATTCATGGGCCCGACATTTTTCATGGGCCTTGAATGAAGATCCCATACAAGGAAAATGATGGGAGAATAACTATTTTCCTGGCCTATCATGGAACCAAAACATGCCCAGGAATAAAAACTCCTCCATATAGCACATAAACTAATAATATATAGGGCTCAAAAACTTTTGTTTTAGAAAAAATTATTTATTATAGCAAGTAAAAATAGTTAAGAATCATAAGTTGACAATGTTTGGTGTAAAAATAGTTGAGAATCGGATATTATCACATCAACTATCATCATGACATTTCCTTCTTATATTCAATCACTCTTAAGATTTATTTTTATTTTTCCCACATAAATCTTTCATACTATTCTCTTTAAAAATAGAAAGGAGTGGAATGAAAGGCCAACCATCCACATCTTGAGAGTTTTTTTTTTTTGTAAAAAATGATACTTATTTGTATGTGAAAATCAAACCGGAAGTAAAATGAGAAATCTAAGGGCGCGATTGGATATCTTTCATTTTGAAAATTTTCATTTTGCTAGAGAATAGTGGTGAAAAAACTTTGGAAAAAAATTTTGGAAAAAAAAGTTGAATTTTGAGAGTGTGATTGGATGTGAGATGAAAAATAATGATGAGAGTTGATTTGATTTAAAAATAGTAAAATAATGATTGAATGTGATTGATAGTTAGAAATGTGTGAGTATGTGAATAGTGAAATTTGTGGGAGAATGTGTAATAATGATTAGTTTTTATGAAAATATGTGTAGATGTGATTGATAAGAGAAAAAGTGAAAGTGAGAGAATAGTATATTTTCGATTTTTTTCATAAACAATCGACCCTCCATTATATTTGGTCTTAAAAAACAATTCTCCAAATGGGAACGAAAATGGATTCTTATTGACATCCAATTAAAATAAAGGACTCATTTCAAATTATTATATCCTAAAAGATTACTTCGATTAAATGAAACATAATTTTCAAGGCTACATAAAACTTGGCATTTACAAACACTAAAAATGATTTTATTTTTCAGTCAAATTGTGAGAATCACCTTTTTAGTAATCGCAAACACTATCATGGTTTAATAGTTGTAAAAGCACTTGTACAATTATGGGGACATTTGCCAACTCTAAAAAAAGTGATTTGATCTTCTTGACGGAAAAAATAGTTGTTTTTTGCGTCTGTAACGCATTTGAGAATCAATTTTTTTCGCCAAGTTTGCACACTCCTCACCTCTCTCTCTCTCTCTCTCTCTCTCTCTCTCTCTCTATATATATATATATTTTATATAAATATATATATATATATATATAATCATCACATCAGAAAAATCAATTATCTATATCAACATTTTTTTTTTTTGAAGGGATTATCTATATCAACAGTAGAGATTAACAATCAATTATCTACTAACCAATTACTACAAATATAGACAAAAATCCGTAATTTTGGTAGAGTTTAAAATTTAAATCCAATATTTCCTATTATCGTGACTGAGTAGATCAACTTTGAGACTTTAGCCCACCTTATTGGTAATACATAGTGTGAAAGTTGAAAAAAAAAATTCCATACTAAATTAAGATCCCCATTTTGTTCTTTTCAGCTAATCAGCTTGTCTGCCTTCCTAGAAAACCCCTCTCATCTTTTTATAAGTACTAGCAAGCAATCATTAGCTTTTAGTTTGCTACATATATTGCTATCTTCACCATATATAAGTCATTTAAGAACGATATATAATGTTGTGTACAGAAATGTCACTCAAGACTCAATGTGATTATTAGGTTTTGTGTGATAGTATGGCTGACAGAATACCATGCATGCACAGAAAATAAATGGATAGCATATCTTAACAATTAATGCAAGAGGACAAATAAGTTAAAATTATTGGCTTCTGCTGAAACAAATATGACATTATTTGTGTTAACTGCTTCTTGTGATATTTTGTTCTTCTGTTGACAACAAAAACAAAAACAGCAAATTATGATTGGGGATAATTACAAAAACTACCCTAATGTTTGGGGTCCACAAACATTTCGAAATTAGTGAAATCCCCTTAAGGTTTGATTTCGTCTTAAAGTTTTACCTTAACCGTTCATTGAATTGACTGTAATTTGATCACTTCCTCAAATATTTTACAGTTTCATCCCTCAACCTTTCCAAATATTACAATAGCCCCAAAATTTTGCCCTTCATTTTACAATTTCTTCCCTCAATTTTTCTGAAAATTAAAAATGGTCAAATAAAAAGTTGGGGTGAATCGAAATATTTAGAAAAGTTGAGAGATGCAAACGTAAAGTTTTTATGACCTCGGCAAACACCTCAAGTCAACAGTTAGGATTAAAAAGGCATAACCAAACCTCAAAGGGTGTATCATTTATGTAATTTTGAAACTTCTCTAGTTTCTTTTTGTTTTTTTGTAACTACCCCAAACCTCACTATCCCTTATGATTGTTCTAAATGACTTATATTTCCTATAGGCCCTCTCCCGTCTTTCCAAGCAGTAGGAACCATCGATGGCAAATTCGACTGTGGTTACCTAGTTTCTGTCAAATTAGGGAATGAGACGCTGAACGGTGTGCTTTATCATCCGGGCTATCCTGGTTCTTCAGCGTCAGCCCACCCAATGTGCACCGCCATCATACCTTACACCCCACAGTTTCATCAGGCAGGCCGTCGGGCCAGAAGGAGACGGGCTGGCGATCCAGGACGCCCAAAACCCAACCGTAGTGGATACAATTTCTTTTTCGCGGAAAAGCATTCATCCCTCAAATCTCTCTACCCAAATAGAGAGAGGGAGTTCACGAAAATGATAGGAGAGTCCTGGAATAATCTGTCTCCAGAAGAAAGGGAGGTGAGCTTTAGGGGTTCTTGAGCTTAAAGAATCATTCTTGTGTTAATATTGAAATTGTTAAGAGTTTTCTGATTTGTGATATTTTTGCAGGTTTATCAGAGCTATGGATTGAAGGATAAGGAAAGGTACCAGAAAGAAATGAAAGAGTACAAGGAGAGATTGAAGATGGGGCAACGATGTTGAACTCTAGCAAGATGATCGGCAGTTAAATGAACGAAAAAAAGAAAAGGTGTCCTAGTTAGAAAATCCAAAAATTGGATTTTTATTGAGAGTTGAATAGATTTCAAGTCTAGAACTTAATACTTTTGCTTTCATCCTTCTTTAGAACAAGTACTTTTAGTTTTAGATATAGGATTTCTTTTTTATTTATTTTTCTGTTCCCCCCCTAATGCAGTGTTTCTAGATTTTAATATTTTGGTTTATAGAAACTTCTTTTTTTTTTTTTTTGGAATTAAATAGAATAACTATTCATATAAAGTCACAACAATGAACTGGAATGCTAGAAAGACAGAACTAACCCACCATCCTGGTATGCGTTGAGGTTTTCAAGTGGCGTAAACGGTGCTTAAAGAGAAGCTAAAGTCTAGAACAAGGTTAATTGGCTATATCTGTTAGAATTAATTGCCAGATTTAAGGCCACCGAGATTTTTGCTCATGCTTTTCTGTTTAGACCATGAAAGAACCGGTGTCTTTTGCTCCTAGTGTGCTTTCGAGAAGCTCTTGAAACAACATAGGGAATGAATTGCACCTGCAGAGAATCAAAATTTTACTTGCACAGCTATGCCAAATATTAGAGATGTCGTGATATACAGTATTCCAGTGATAAGAATAGGTTAGCCGATAGGCAAGTAAATATGGTATCTATGCAGGAAGAAGAAAATGAGTAATTCGACGAACCTGTTAAAATATTTATGGAATTAAACAAACCTATTACTGATAGTAGCCTATCTTCAAAAGAATTTCAACCAGTATTACTGATCACCAAAATTTGTTAAGTGCTTAGAGAGAGACTAGCATATCCTTGGTATAAAGATCAACTCAGTGTATTGCTGCTATACCAATCCATAAAAGTAGATTATATAGTACAGCTTTTTGGAAGATTATATAGTACAGCACAGTGAAATATCCTCAAGCAACATAGAGGTTTTAACTTCAGTATCATCTCTATCATGTAAGAAGTATCTACCAAAATGCCATATGTAGAAAATTATTGGCAGCTAACATGCTTCTCACAGAAAATGTGAAATCTAAAATCTTAAAATGGAATACCTGAGAATTATTCCTCACACCGTAACCCTGAAGTGAAGCACTGTCATCAAGAAGCTTTTCATTGTGGCATGAAAGGCAAAAATTTGCCCACACATGTTTCCTGCATATCCAGGAAGGCTTTTTTTTCTCAAATTTGCGACTGGAAAATCTTATAATTTAACAAAGTCACTCATAAAAGAGGCGGAAATTGCATTTCAAACTTATGGACCTATTTACGAATTACACGCTCCTATCATTCCATTTTCCATGACAGTGTAGCTATAGTTTTTTTACGAAATCTTTTATGTTTGGCACGAAAAAACAAGTCAAGAACATTCAAGCACGGGAAACTCATCCACCACGGAACAACACATTGGTACCTTATTAAGGAAAGACTGCCTGATACTGATAACAGCATTAGACAACATTATACAACAATTAAAAAATTGGACTTGAAGAATATATCCAGGCGGCAATGAATGCATATTTGGAACATACCAAGAAATGTGCCGATGACCCATACTTGACTCCTCCATATCATTCACTTTTTCTTAATTGCTAATTTCAAGTCCTTCACAGTTGCAGAATTCATCAATGTGACCTCTTCACGCCCAAAAAATAAAATAAAAACAGAAATCAGTACCCCTACATTTGGCGCTAATATATTTCACTTTTTACAAAACTACTACAATATGTTTGGGAAATGCCAAGCAGATAATATTTGAAGTACCAAAGGATGTGTCATCCAATTTAAGGATGGTGATGCGCATGGCGCTGCCGAGCTCCAAGTTGATAAGAGTGTCCACATCGGACAACGAAGGTTTCTTGGGAACGTCAGCAAGAATTGGATCACTGAGAAGTGCCGCCAATGTTGATTGTAATCTAGCCTTCTTTATGTTTGTTGTGCTGTTGTACTCTGGTGTGGTGCTTTTAATCCATCTCCTAATGAGTGTGGAGGTGCTGGTACCAGCCTCCTCAGCCAAATCCTCTTTAAGTTTTAGTTCATTTTCAAAGGATTTCAAACCCTCCCAAAACCTAGTCATTTGAAATCCATTCTTTTTTTCCTTTATGCTCACTTGCATATTATTCACACATACACACACTCTCCATTTTTACCATCTTTTGATGCATCCATCTCCTAATGAGTGCACATTCTGTAGTATTACACATTACACACACACACACATTATAATTATTTACAAAAACTAAGTTTTTTTATGGAAATTTATTAAATCCAATACAAAAATAAATCTACCCTAAAATTTTTTTAGCAATTTTGGTTTTACAGAGGGCAAAAACCTAATTTATGTAAAATAAAATTAAATAAAACAAATTAGTTAATTGAAATCAGTTTCTTTTAGCAATTTCTGGAAGAAAAAAATATCCAATGAAGGGAGCTGATAATTGTGGGAAAACAAACAATGAATTGAAGGGAACCAATGTAAACTATAATCATATTCCATACGACCATTGATACTTACAAATCAATGCAAAATTGCCAAAAGAAAAACTAAGTTTTTGAGGATATAAACTAATAGGACGTTTGAAATATAGAGGAATAAATTAGAAGAAATGAAGAATTACCTAGGTTTTCAGAATTAGGAATTTTCAGAGAGCATTAGAACTGGAGTCACTCCACATCCAGGACTGACGGTGGAGCTGGTAGGGAGCGGCCGTATGGAGACAGGAACTATGATTTCGGCAGCGACGGCTTAAGGCAGCAGAGGACGTGGGTGGTCGGCCGCTGGCTCGGCTGTGCTGGACGGCGTCGAACAGTGGCTGGTGGCTAGCGATTGAGAGTGGTAATCGGTGTTGTTGTGAGATGCCTCTGACGGTGGGGAATGGAACAAAAAACAAAGGGATAATTACAAAGACCCTAATTACAAAAAAAGATCCAATATTTCAAAATTACAAAAGCCTCCTATGTTTGATTATGTCTTTAATTTAAAGGCATAACTGCAATATTTTTGAAATATCAGGGATATTTTTGAAATATTGTTTACACATGAAGGAGGATAATGTAAGCGAGATCAAACCTCAAAGTCTTTTTTTGTAATTTTCAAAAACTTTTGGGTATTTTTATAATTAGTCCAAACCTCAGGGGTTTTATTAATTTATTGTAATTATCCCAAAAACAAAATTGAACTAAAAATTTGAATATCGATAAAAGTTTTGAAATTAGTTGTGATTTATTCGAAATCTTGCATTTTCAAAATGTGCGATTAATTCGTTTTGGCAATTACTAGGTGTGTAAATGAGTGAAAGGTAAGCCAAACATAGTATTGTTCAAACTTGTTTGAATTTTTCCGAGCTTCAAAAATTGTGTTTGAGCTTGATTTGATTATTAATCGAAATGAGTTCGAACGAGCTTTATTCGAGCGGCTAAATCGAATCGAGTAACTTGATATTTGTACACATATTTTATTCTTTTTCACCGATCGAGCGAGTTTTACATCTTATAAAATGGAAAAATATGTTCAAGTTTGGTTCATTATGTTAACAAACCGAAAGACAAACGAATTTTTGACAATCAATAGTATCAAGTAGCTTGGATTGTTTTTCAACCTATTGACTATTAATGTAGAGGTTCTGGGAACTTAACTGGGCGTAGCGTTATTTAAATAGAATTTATTCTTTTTCTTTCTTTGATGCCCTTAGTACAAGTGATAGTAAGTACAAGTTTTCAGCACATTATATTTTATTAAATTCTAACAAATGTCCTTCCAACAAAATATTGAAATGAAACGTAAATTTCCTTTAAAATTGAAAGGAGCCTCAGGCTTGATCGAAGGCTCGAAGCTATATATATACGAAATTATAAATTGTGTTATTTGCAGTATTCATTGCAGTCGTTCTATCAGTTCTAGAAAATGTCAATGTTTTTTAAATTGAATAGAATTGTCCGATCAATCCAATCATTTTAGGTATTATATACATTATATATTTATTCAATTGCACCATTAAATTTTTAATTTTTATTTATTCTAATTTAAACTTGCTATTTAACGATATCTTTCTGAATTTTCGAATATTTGAATTTTTGATTTAATAACGTAAATTCAATTATTTTTTTGTAGTTCATGAAATGGAGTTTGTTTATCTATAGTTCAGCCAATCCAAAACTTAAAATAATCAATCACAAGATGGATGATCATCATGTTGATGAACATAACTACATAAGGCTAACTTGGCAATCTGTTTGACTTTTTTAAGTATTCCAAATCTGATGCGAGAGATTAACTTTAAAGGAAAACGAGTTAAACAAACTAAGTCTAATCCTACTATGTGAGTCAGCTATATGAATCATATCAAGCTGTCGTTTACTATCAAAAACCATATTTTAGAATGCGCAAGGATAATCTCCACAAAAATTCCAAGACCAATATTCAGAAAAAGAGAAAAATGAAACAAAGCAAATCAAAATTTTGGTGTGAATTACAGTAGATAAAATTAGACAAGAGTATCACGATAACGAAAAAAAGACCACATATCAGAAACCCTACAGGATAATTTTGTCAATCCTTTTTCCACTAATCCACACCAATAATAAGCGTCGATTCTTGGATATAATACACGTCAATAAACTCTTTAGAGAAAAAACGTGAAGAATACAGCACGCCAAAGTAACCTGATTACTCCTCCATGCGATTGTCCTCTGTTTGCGGTTGCGAAACCTTGACCTTGGTCTTGGGTAAGGTGAGTGAGGGCTCTTTTTGAAGAACAGAAGGAGCTTTGACCATGTGAATGCTCTGCTCCAGTTCTTTTGCTGCCTCTCTGTGCAATTGGGCCTTCTTTCCCTTCATCCTGTTCAATTTCACACACAGGTAAATATATGTTAAACAGAAATCCAGGTAACATACAGAACCGCAACAAATCAGAAACGAATAATAACCTCTTGGCATGGTGTCTGGCCTCCCTATCAACTCTGACTTTATCAATCTTCTTAATGGCCTTAAGAGTGTTCTCTGTAACATTCCTGTCATATCTTTCAGGCCTATTGCGCTTCCTCTCAAACTCAAATGTTGCATCCTTCAAATTTTAATGGACAACAACAGATTTTCAAACAAAATACCAGCGGAAAGTGTTAGATTGCACCAATTCTATTGATGAGAAGAGGGGAAAACATCAGAAGTAAGGCACTAATATAATGCTTACCTGAGTCATGTCCTTTCCATGCAACCGTCTGTAAGCCTTAGTCCATTTTACTTTGCGAGGATTTCTCTTCATTTTGAAGTTTTTGTGGCATTTAGATCGACAAAATCTAAAGATCTGCAAAATCAAATTTACAAGGAGTTCATGCACTTAGAATTACAAATAAGTATCATGTCACTACAATAAATTATCTAAAAGAGCCGTATTCTGGGTGAACACACGCAAATATGTGTACAATTTGTTCAAGCCATCTCCAAATCAACCTCAGTGCAGAAAAATTGTTAAATGGCTTATTAACAATGTAATCACCAAGCATCAAATCCTATACAATAAGCCCCAAATCTGACCAATGCGAAAACATGAACAACAAACATCACAAGGCAGAAATTTGAATCCTTAATCAAAGATCGTTAGCAACGGTTCTAGAAGACATCAAGTTTTGAATTAAAAAAATAACCAAAACAACTATGTTCTCACAAATAGAGAAACTTGATTAGAAAACAGAATTCTTCTAGACAAACTGTCTTCATAACTTTCTGCTATCAAACTAAATACAATTTACCAATTTACACGGTCCAACTTAAAATGCAATAGTGATATACAGTCTTCAAAAAATAAATTTGTTGCATTATGTAGTACATGGCAATAAAAATTAGAATTTTCTCCACGTGATATAACATTCTAGTTTACACCAATGAACCTGGAGATTGTTTATCAAACTAACAAGGCATTAACCATATACGCTCCCATGCAAATCCGAGCAACAAGCAATAAATTTGACAAAAGTACAAAAGTACATTAATAAGGAAAGGCACAGTAAAATCTCTAACCTTTGCATCATTACGAACAAATTGAATCCCATGCCCAGGATATACAGTAGAAGAACAGAACCAGCATTTCTCCAACCTCATCTTTGTCTTGTGTTACAAACACACTGCTCACAAATTTAAACAAATAATTTACAAATTACAGATAGACCATAGAACGCCAAATACGAATTAAATATCGCTATTATCTAAAAAGAAGTATAAAAATTACACAAACATATAAAAATATTGAAAAAAAAAAACTCTAGGTCAGAAATTTTTACTTTTGAAAATGCTCTAAAAACCAAACTAAAACAGATCTAACTGTGTGTGTGTGTGTGTGTATATACGAATTATTATCCAAAAAAGCCCTAAAATTAAATAAAAACAGAACTACTAGATAAATTACCTAAACCCTAAACCCTAAAAATCAAAATAAAACCAGCTCCGTTAGAAAAATTGTAGTTCTGAATTTTTTTGATAGCAAAATACTAGATAAACATATCAAAATAAATATTTTCAAGAAAAAAAAAAAAAAACTCGGATGTTTCGTGTATTTCGGCGTGCGTGCTTACCGAGAATGAGAGACGAGAGAGAAGACTGCTGATTAGGGGAAAAAGAGGGAACTGAAAGTTGGTGTATTGTATTTTTCTGTGTTTAGGGCTGCAACCCTTTTTCCAATTTTCGGCTTCAATCAATGGGCCGGAATTTGTTTAATATTTTGCCTGGCTTTGGGCTGCATTGTATTGTAATTTGAGATTCACTAAGTAATGGGCTTTTATTTGTCCGAATATTTTAATAAGTTGTTGTTGAGATTTAATTTTTTGTGTTTGATTAACGATGTAAAGATTTTTTTTTAAAGAAAATAACGATGTAAATATGTAATGATGAATGTTATGTTAAAAACACGTTGTTATTATTGAATGCTACTTAACTGTAATCAATTAAGTTTTTATAATAATAATCTATTTATAATAAAAAAAAATTGTCTGTTTTTTTATGGATTTGTGAGCCCATATAATTATTTAATTGTTCGAATCTAATAATTTAATTTTGTCAATTGTAAATAGTTAGATTTATATTTATTTTCTTTTGGAAAATTATTTTTTTCTTTATTTTGATATTTTTTTAATTGAAATACTGATTTTCTACAGACGGGTCAAAAATCTATGACAAATATGTGGTATCCGACATCAGTTTCTCCTCCATCTAATATCAGAAATGGTTGCACTAGGCCCTCAAGTTTTGACCATGAATGTTGTGGCGACTTTCTATTCCATTGCATGGATGATTGTTACGTGATTAAAACTATCATATTAAAAAATAAAAACCCACAATTTAGACTTGATTTATGTACCAAAATTAATTTGATAGTTTTTAAACACGTGATAATCATCTGTGATGTGGAAGACGCGATGAAATATTGTTTTAAATAGGGGTGGCAATCTCCGACACGACACGAAAACACGACCTGAACCTAACACGATATAAGCGGGTTAGGATTGACCCATTTATTATTCGGGTCATAATCGTGTCAGGCCCATTTAACCCAAATAATAAATGGGTCAGTTTCGGGTTGACCTGAAATGACCCACTAAACTCGTTTAAATAAGAAAATTGAGTATTATTTGTAATATTTTTAATATTCTATATATAAATAACCCAAAATTATCATTTTATCAATATAAATAAAAAATTTATTCAATGACATGTATATTTTTAACCTTCTATATATAAATAACCCAAAATTATCATTTTATCAATATAAATAAAAAATTTATTCAAGGTTAAAAAATATACAGGTCATTTCGGGTCGTGTTCGGGTTACCCGTGTATTAAACAGGTCGTGTTCGGGTTGACCCACCGGACCCGAATAATTAAACGGGTCATGTTGGAGTGGGCAAATTTGTGTAATTATCATGTCTCAACACGACCCGCAAACCCGAACACGACTCGAATTGACGAATTGACACCCCTAGTTTTAAAACATAAGATCACATCCATGCTATTGGTTACAATTCGAGGAAACATTTGGAATAAATTTTGTTTCATTATTTTCCAAAATAAATTTGTGTTGCTCCAAAAATAATTGGGAGCCACCATATCTCAATACATTATTATGTTATTTAATAATTACATTATTCTAAAATGTATATTTATTATTTTGCACTCAAAAAAATATATAACGATAAAAAGACAACTAATGTTACACCAATTAAACTGTTACAGCAACAAAATAAACTATCCAATTTCAAAACAAAACCAAACATTGCTGAATTGATTCTTCAACATGCCCTGTCAAGGTTTCAAGATTATTGAACGATCACAATACCATTAAATTAAAAAAAATTCCAATGCAAACTCCCTTTATTCAAACAAATATAACTTCGCAATAAGCTTCAAATCTTCAAAACAAACACATCACAAGTGAAATTAACACAACAATCAATCTACCAACTAACAAAACATGAAAACACAAACATTCAAGCACTTTTTGGAGACGGCGACTTCTGCATCTCAACCACTTTCTTCCACGACTCTCTGCTCGAAATCTCGCCCCACCACCTCTCCACATTTTTCCTCGACGTGAAGAGCTCCCCTCTATCCGTCGCGTTCACCAAATACTGCCCGTTTGGCAGGTGAGAAAGATCGGCCAATGTGAAGTCATCGCCAGCCAAGTACCTACTCTCCTCCAGCCTCTTGTCGTACACGTCAAGAACTTTGGCAAGCTTCGCTTCGTTCTGCTTTATCAGATTCTCGTCCTGCTTGATCTTCATTCTCGGTGCAAATGCTAGTTGAAATACAAGAATTGAGCTCGGTGGATTGAAGTTTTGGCCTTCGGCCTCCAACCATTGATCGATCGATGCTTTTTCCAAAGGGTTTGTGCCGTATAGTCCTTTGTTTCCTTGGTTTGCGTATTTGTTGCATATGTATCTGGATATGGCTCTGGATTCTGGTTTTTTACAAGAGAAGAGAGAAAATAATAGATGAAGATCTCAATTTAAGGACCAATATTCTAGGAGAAATGCAGATTAAAGAGAGTATTGCAATTTGAAAGTTTGTTCTCATATATTAAAATGATCTTTACAGATACATCATATATACAGACATTTGGCCTTGTGTTGGTTCCTATTTACACAGATTACCTAAAACATGTCCAAAGAAAATCATCTCTCTTGTTCAAACTGCTAGCTTAAATACATGAAAAACATTGAATTGACTTGATTTCAGAACTATAACAAGGGATAATTAAAATAAAAAAACTGACGTTCAGGCTAATTACAAAAAAGTCAACAAGTTTTGGAAGTTTTAAAACACCACTTGAGGTTTGGTTATGTCCTACATTATCCACCTTCATAAGTAAAAACATTTCAGTACCCTCTTGTCTATAGAAATATTACAATTACCCCTTAAATTTAAGACGAAATAAAACATAAAGTTTTTTTTTTTTTTTTGTAATTAGCCCAAACCTCAGTATTTTTTATTTTTTTTTGGAATTATCCCTTATAACAAACACAAGAAGCAGAAATCTAGAAATCAACTGTAGTGTAGCAAGATTAAAGCTGGAAATCTAAAGAACAACCACCATGGAACAAATTCTTGATGAAAGTTTACAATTTCTTATATGAAGGTCTAACACCAAACAAAACTCAAACAATTGACTGTTTAAACATCATGGAAAAGTGAAGTGTGAATCTAAGCTTTGTAAGACTACAAAATGCTACAGAACAGGATAAATTTATAACATTTCCATATATAAAGTCAATAGCATCCTTTGCAACCAAACCAACCATATCAATTCACATGATCAAAAGAAGTGAAATACAGAGAGGTCACAAAAGAAGAGGCAAAATTAGATGGAAAAAAGTTAGAAAGAAAAAGAATTACCAAAGAGTGTAATGCTCTCATCTTGAAAAGCTGGTACTTGTCCAAATGGCTGTTCACAAATCAAGAAAAACAACAATGTACCCACTAAAAATGTAACTTGAACAGCATAAAAAGAGCCCATTTGCAAATTACACTCCAATTTAACAAAATAGAAAACATAATCAGGATTAGAAGAAATAAAATTAAAAATTGACCTGAATGTTGAGGTAGTCGGGCTTCTTGTGTTCGCCTTTGGCCATGTTAACAGGAAGGAGTTGAAAAGGAACATCTTTTTCGAGGAGACAGGCCAGAACCCTCGACACGGCGGTGGAGATTTTGGGGGGCCGTACACTTTCACCGGAGCAGCCATTGGAAGAGCTTTAGAAAGTTGAGAATACTTTTTTTTTCTCTGCTATTTAAAGCTATTTATTTTACTTTCTTGAATATGTGCCGTTGTGTTCAATTATCAACCATTGACAGGCTTCAGGACAATGTGGCTGCACTTTATCCGTTGCTTAAAAGTTGCTAGATTAGGTCCCCAACCAAACCAAATTTACACACAGGTCGGCGCATTTTATGTGTAATAAAAATAGTTTATGTGAGTAGTTTTTGAGGGAACGGAGGCTGTTTACCGAGAACTAGTCATGTGTGAATATGAAACTTGGTATATAAAAAATGGTTTGTTTTGACACAAAGAAAATTTGCGATTCTGGAAATGCTATATGGTCTGTTGCGATTAATTCCTCTGGGTAAAGGATACTTTTGTCTAAAATTTCCTAATGTTGTGATCGTTCTAGAGCTCAGGTTCGAGTTACTTGGTCTGTTAATCCGGGTTTCATTAAATTGTCCCTGTGGGTGTCTGTGCAATGGCGTTGGTAGAAAATTGAGCATGAATTACAAAGTTAATGCGTCAATCTTGGAAAGTTTGTTTGGGTTCAAGGTTCAACAATTTGAGTGTTTGAGTTCATATTTTTGAACTTAGTATTGAATATTGGCATTAAAGATTTCATTAGGGAATTGCGAAAGCAATAGGGACCCCGATTCAAGTTGATGAACGCGTTCGTTGAATGTATCTCTTAGTCATTTTGTTAGATGGTCTTGGTGGATATTGATATGTCTAAAAATCTTCAGGATTACGTAATAGTTGAAAGGATGAGCCATTACTCATTTATTTCTCTCGATTCTGAGAAATTGCGGGAAATCGGAATATTGTGTTAAAATATTGTGTTAATTATTGCATTACGGGATATTCTTGGCAGGGATAAGGGTTGTTAATCAATCAACTAAAGAACCTGGATTGTTGTTCCTTCCTCTGATACAGGGAGGGTGTTAGAAAGGTGTTAGAAAGGTGTTTCAAGATTAATGTTCCACAGGATAAATGAAAAGGATGTTGGCGCTCCTAGAGACGCTACGGAAGATGGAGATATCTGTCTCACAAGGGTGCCGTTGTTGAGATTGTGGTTCATTCTCCCTGAAGTGATTATTTTGGCATGTTGATGCTTCCTCTCATGTTGTCGCTGGGGGAATTCTTTTGTTGCTTTATAGGATGCAAATGATTTAGTGGACGACAATGAGAATCTAAACAAAGCCCTGGCTTCTAATTATATGGAAGACTCTTCGGTTCGGCGACGCAAGGGCATGCTAGTCCATCTTTGGCTTCGCTTTCACTATCGCGATTTTGGTTACTTTGGATACACATTGGATCGTGATTGGATCATACCGCATTGAATCGGTTTGTGGATGATTGTGTTTTTAGCCGTCGAGTGGGTTTCAAAGCAATGGATTCGGCGTTTCGCTAACATTTTTGTGATTTTCCATGTGAAGCGTTGGTCCTATATGGGAGATGAAGAAGAACAAGACAAATCGGAAGCTTTAAAGACCAAGCTGTGCGACGACTCATCAACTACTCCACTTGTCATTCACTCATGTGCTCCTTGGGTTTCCTCGAGAAGCTATGAAGACTATGGAAATTGTGGCTCAAGACATTCCACAAGATACATCGGACCATCAAGATGATCTCGGCCACGTGCAAAAACAACAAATGACAATATCACTTTCGAAAATCCTTGAGACATAAATGCCCTTCACTTAAATTACGTTTTTAAGTTATTGTTGTTTTTTCCTAAAATTTTGCATTGTTTTTCCTTTGCTTTACGATCCATTTGTGATCAAAACTTTTCTTTCTTTTTTATATATTTTCATTTATTTAAGAAAATTAATTTAAAATAGAGATTTATAAAAAGTTAAAATGACATAAAACTATGTATTATTTTGCGGTTAAACTCAATATACCATAACGTTTCATTAACTAACAAATTTTATGTTAAAAACTACAAAAAAAAAAAAGGGAGCATTTTGCTATGGAAAATATTAACATATATTATTGACAACTATTATATATGATTCTAGCAGTTGTCAAAATATGATTCTTTCCGTATTATTTTTCTCAAGGGGATGCTTTAATCAAAATCTAAATGCAAAAATAATTTTCAAAATATTTATACTCTTAAAAATCAATTTTCAAAGAATTTATTTCCTTAAAACCAATTTTCCAAAAAACACAAGAATTTCTTTGACTTTTGACCTGAGAAAACAGTATTACTTCTCTCTCTCTCTACTTTTCTCTCTTCCTTCTCTCTATCCCAAAAAAAAAACCCTAACCCTCCATGTCTTTTATTGGAGGGCCAACAATGGCTGTCCATTGGGTGTTCGAAGGTGACCGAAATTTTTGGTCCAGGGTGAAAACGGGTCGGAGCTTCACGAAGGTGTCTCGGAGCTGAGAAGACGATGGGCTTGTGATAGATTTGGGAGAGGAGAGGCATCTTTCTTTTTTTTTTTCTGTTTTTTTCTCATTTTTTAGCTATAGATTGTTATAGTTTTCTTATTTTGTTTGTATTTTCTTTTCCCGGTTGATTTGCGAAACTCGTAGGCGGATCAGTTTTTTCTGTTCTGCAGTATGAAGTAGTTGCTCGTGCCCGGTTTTCAGTTTTTTTGGTGTGTTACTGAGTCTCCTTTAAGGAGTTTGAAGTCTCGGCGTGGAGTAGTTTAGTTTGGGGTGAGTAATTTTTAGTCCATGTGAATCCGAATTGGTCTTACCAATTCCCGCTAAACTCTTAGTTAGTCTTGTCGGCTCTTAGTCCGTTAGCTATGATTGTAGTTATAATTTTAGATTTTAAGTTGTTATAATAAAATACTATATCGTTAAAAACAAAAAAAAAAAAAATAGCTTATAAGGGCTCGTTTGGTTGGCATGTGGTAATGGGGCTGATTATTTTCTTTTGGATAAGTGTGGTAAATTCAAGTGATACATTATATAGCCCACTAAAGGTGTTTGGTTGGACTATTGATAGCCCATTTCTGGTGGTTTTTATTGTTTTACCAATTTAAGGGCAGCAGAGAAGCCATACATGAAATTCAACCAGGAGTGGAGAAGCAACATACATCACATTAGTAAAAATGATTAATTACAAAAACTACCCCTAAAGTTTAGATTAATCACAAAACTACCCACTTGTTTGTTTCCATCTTTTGTTAGGTAAGATGCTTGTAGCACTTTAACAGGGTTTTTGTAGTTTTAAAAGATAATTAGAATTTTGTAATTAGCCTAAATTTCAGGGTAGTTTTTTCTGATTATCCAAAGAAGATTGAGACAAAAATATGATATGATTCTAGGCTTCTAGCTTCCTACTTCAACTATAGTTGAATAGGTCTCAATATTATTTCCACTTCAACTATAAGAAGGGCTTTTGGTCTGAAAAAGAGTGGATGGACCACATTACTCAGTTAAACACAACACAGAATTTAGTTCATGCATGACAAGAACTATACAATATAAACACTAATAAGCTATATAGAAAATCTGGGTTGCCTTCAGCTACATCTCTATCATCTCTGCACCACATAAACAAGTAAGCTCATGGAGCACAAGCAGTCCAATTAGACGGCAGTCTAGTCGAAGTTATAGGCGGCATATTGCGGACGTTTACGTCCATGGGCAGCAAGCGATATTCGATATCGAGATCCCTGAAAGTCTTAACCATTTCCTCTACAAGAAGTGCTCGTCTCGCCCATCTCTCACCCATGTCCTGATGATTCATCCTGTGTGAAAGCCACACCGAAAACTTTATCCTGTTCATGTCCTCCACGTCTCTCATCACTATCAATGGCGCTGGCTGCCAGTGGTCACTCTTGTTATCAACATACCTGCAAAGTGCACGGTTGAATATATAATATCGGAATCTAAAAACTACGCTTAAGGTTGAGTATGTTTACAAAAGAAAAAAAACATCTATCTTTTAAAATTACAAATATCCCTTAACATTTGTTTCTATTTTACAAATTGCACCGCTTTAAGGGATATTTGTAAATAATGGAATAGATACAAAAACACATCTGAGGTTTAGCTTCATTATAAAGAAAAACTCAGTTATGTTTCAAACCTACAAATATCCCCGTAACATTTACTTCTATTACAACTCAACTCTCAAGAGGGGGGTATTTGTTAGTTCAATACAGACCTCAAGGGTTGTGTTTGTAACACTATGGGGGTATTTGTATTTTTTGAAAGATAACTGGAGTTTTTTGTAATTATCCCTAAATCAAACACAAATGCATGTAGTACCTTAAGAGGGTATTTGTAATTTTGAAATATATATAAGTTCTTTTTAAGAATTAGACTAAACATTAGGGTACTTTTTATACGTAAGTTAAATTTTGTGATCAGGATCGAGATGGAGGCAGCACTGTCTTCTTGCTGCAGAAGATAAGTCGCTAAAACGAGTATCAGGAAAAGAAGAAGATGCCATACGTGCCTCGTGATTCTTTCCTTCATTAGCGCAATTTTCTCAAAAGGAGTTGAAATGTGGATACAGAAATCAATTGCATCTCCCATCTCTGGGCTACGGTAATAATTATGGATCGGCTTTGTCGACAGGACACTGTTTGGATAATAGATCTTGTGGTTATCAAACTTGAGGAAAACTGTCGTCAATATATTCATCTCTTCAACCACCATCTGAAATTGAAACAATTAAAGTTGCGTACATAAACATCATAAAGGAGTAAAATAGATACACGCAAATTCTCAAAGAAAACTTACTTGAACTCCATCAACTTCAACACGGTCACCCACATCAAAAGGGTGCATCACAAATAAAAAGATGATCGCCTCGAACGTGGTCTTGCATGTGTTTCGAACATGAACACCACTAAAAGAAGCTGGGAGCTTAAGAAGATAAAGAAGTGTGTGGTTGCGACTTTGAGTATAAGAAGCCAGATGACAATTATGAGAACTGCCACCAGTGCATCCAGCATTTGGTGTAGTTTGTTAACAGCAGTTTTGTGTCATTTAGAGACAAAGCAAGAGCTCTCCGTTCTCTAAATGCATTCACCTGCGGTGGAGAGATTCGAAATACGTTCAACGTTTTTTGGCATATGACGATATGTATGAAATAAACATCCTTTCCAAAATTGATGATAAAAACAATAAGTTCTCAAAAGCTAAAAAGAAACTACAAAAAAAGGGCATTTCTTTGCATTCTGTGATTCATAATATAAGATATTTGGTATTCCAGACCAGGCAAAAGCAAAAGGAAAGGTTTCAATTTAGATGCTTCTATGGATTTTAAAATAGAAGAAGATAGTACTAGGATATATTTCAGTACATCTGTTCATTATGTGACATCAAATTACAAACCATTTTAGCCGTTAACCTGATGTGCCTCAAACCACTACGGACAAGTCCAAACAACACCCTTTGTGTAACAAGAAGACATTAATTAACCAAAAAAATGGTAAACCTTAGTGCTTATTGCTAGTGCTTATTGCCAAAATAACAAGGACATCGAAAGATAGTAATCCTTACCACCCAATTCTTAAGAGCTTTCTTGCTGATTCCCTTTTGCTCACTTCCATCTTCAAATAGACGCATAGTCTTTAAAACCTCATCCTCCCGCATAAAACGCATCAAATCCTCCTGATAAATATATCTGTCACAGAAGGCATGCTATATATTATGAAGAAATCAACACAATAAATATCTTAAAAAAAGTTAAAACTAATTTGGATTGTGTTTTCTCTGATTGTCAATTCCAATAGATCAATTCAAATGCAAGTCACCCTAAATTCTCAAAATGGTGTCAAGTTACAGAATAATACCATAGCATCAAAAAGCAGTATAACATGATCAAACGAATAAAACATGAGTAAAAACTGCAGTTAGAAGCCAAATTCTTCACGAAAACAAACTTACTTAGATCCGGGCTTGGCCACATTATCAAAAATCTTCTTGGCAGCAGCTTTGGCCTGCTTTTCGCTCGTGATAAGCACCATTGCCTCATCCTCGCCAGTCGAACCCTGTATTTTCTCATCTAGAGTTGAGATAACCCCATGCCTCACAATATTAACCAACCTCTTCATATTCCAAGCAGATACATTCTTCTGATTCAACCTATGCAAATGATCAATAGTGATACCATTCTGCTCATCCTTCTTCGACGTCACTTTCGAAAACACTGGACTTCTAGCACCGGCCGACATAGGAGTCATTCTTGGCGTACCAATAATTCTTCCACTCTTCGGAAAAATATTCGCCTTCAAATCGGGCGGAATAGTCGCCCCTGCACTCTGAAGTTTCTGAACCTCAATCATCACCTTCTCCTCCTCTTCTTGCTCTTGCTGTATCTCAATCAATGGTGGACCTGAAAGTGTCTCAATCACATATTGATTGAACAAACACTCTTGTATCCGATCGAAAAACGTGCTCACGTGAAAAGACGATGCTAAAACCTTAACGAGAAGAGTTTTCAATAGCCAAATCAATGTTCCCACCAAAAGACACACCCAAACCTTAGTCACATATGGCAGAATTTTACCATCTGTAACCCTTTCAACCTTCTTGTCAAAAATGCACTGCCAAGCAATCAAAACCAGCGCTAACCAGACACAGTTCTGCACTGCGTTTCTCAATCCGTAAACGAAATACAAAACACGTTTTCGCAAGAGAAAATTCCTCTCGATCGACAAAACCACGATTCTAATCACCCATCCAGAAACTAATCTTCCAGAAATCAAAACCAGAACCATCAGCTCCCATTTCCAGAGCTCCAATCCAAAAATAGTTCTCTTCTTCAACATATTAATAGTTAAACTACAAACTAATGCAGCAACAATTAATACCAAACTCAGAAACTGGATAATCGAAAGTGCGCTAAACTTCATTCTCTTGTAGTTCTCGGGTAAATCGTCGTCGAGAAAAGGGTCATCCTCGTCAATTTCGCTCGTGCCTTTTCCTAGAAGCTGTGATTTACCCAATCTTTGAGTCTGAGATTTCTGATTATACTCCTCGGGAGGGTCAAGTAATCTGGACTTGGTTTTAGTTCTCAGCAGACTAGATTTCCTCCGGAACGAACTGTTCGAACTGCACACCAGAACCTCATCCGGTTCAGCGCTGGACCGGCGGTTCGATGCCGGTTCGACGTTCTCGTGAAACGAAACACGGACGTCTCTCGGCGTCTGCCCGAAGCTATAAGTGTTCGGGCTCTCGGGTATCTTAGACAACGGCGATCTCTGCGATAACGGGGACTCCGTCACGAAATCGAAGTCCTTGGAGTTGGCGGCGGCTCTCATTACGGCGTCGTTCGAGAAATCGTAACTGGAGTCCCTCCACATTCTGTTGGTGCTGGTTCCATTATTGTTACTGCTAGTACCAATGTTTGTGTTGGGTGAATCTTGGCCGTTGATTTTTACCACGGCGTCTTTGGGCGGAGAAGGGGTGGAGGACGAAGAAGAAGAAGACGGCATGGTTGCAGAAACGGATGTGGGTTTTTCTGTTAAGAGAATATGACGCTCTTCTTCTTGTTGGGGTGGTGAAGATTTGAAGGATTTGCGGAGAGTTTCCATGTGAGTTGGTGAAGAACTCCAAAAATCTTATTGTTTTTCCCTTTATTATTAAATTCGGAAAAGGGTCATAGTCATGGCACATAGTCCAGATAGTTCAAAAGAAAAACTATTTTATTAATGGTAAAATGGCGTGAAGGTGATGAGCTGTAGGTAAATACCAAAACCCTTTTTATTAAAATGGTTAATGGGAAATAATAAAAATGGTGTGAATGTGATGAGCTGTTGGTACATACCACAGAAAAAGGTGGTGGTGCAGATGAGTTTTTGAAATGATGAATGCCCAAAGTCTGAAACGGCTGAAAAGTACTCTGTTAAAATCTTAACCTTACAGATGGCGGTGAATCCACGGCTGTTGTTAAAATTTCAGGCGGATTATAGGGGTTTTTGGTTTGAGGTTGTAAGAAACGTTTTGGACTTTAGGACCTACGGACGGGGCCGCAAATGAACCAAACATGAGCTATTTGGTATTCGACTTAATAAAAATTAGTTTAAAAAGACTTTTTAAAATAAAGAGTAAATCTCACAATACTCTATATTCTTATTGAACATTATTTTATCCTTTTTATGTTTTTTCAACTGTATCATTTTATCCTTTCATACTCTCAATTAATATCACTTTACCCCTTGGATTAGTCTTACGTCGGATAGTCGGCGGATCTAATCCAAATATCCGACACACATCAACAGTTGCACAACCACCAATACTATATGCGTTGGCCGCTAATAATACATTTTAGGAGGGTTATTAATTTTTGGGATGACTACTAATACTTTTCGAGAGCAAAACTAATATTTTTTTTAAGGGGCTACTAAATATTTTTAGGGATAGCTACGATACTTTTGGGAAGGAAGAATTGATCTTTTATGGGAAACTACTAATATTTTCTATGATAAAATATAGTACTTTTCAAAAGGAATACTAAAATACCTTTTTCGAGAAAACATAATATTTTTAAATAAGACTACTAATACGTTTTAGTAAGAATACTAGTAATCTTGATGGAGAAAATCAATATTTTTCATAATGATTACCCAAAAAGCATTCGAGGGGAGTACTAATACTTTTAGAGAAAAAAATTAATACTTTTAACGATTCTAAACGTCATTGCCTAATATTACAATAATACCACCGGTCCAGGTTATACTATGCTACCACCCCATAATATTACAAAAATGCCATCGCGTTCAAAATCATAAAAATGCCACCACCTCTTTAGAATTATAAAAATGCCACCGCTTTGTTATTTTCGGGTCGATTTGGGATCCATCTAACATATTTGAACCCATTAGACGATGTCGATAGAAGTTTTTGTCTTACCCTTATACTATTAAAATGTTATTTTATCCCCTATTTCTTTATTAAAAGACCTAAATATCCATTCTATTGTTTTTAAATTAATTAATTACATTAAATTCATGCAATTATTGTTTTTGAAAAAAAAGATATTTGCTATTTATTAATTTTTTAACATAGGTTATAGTAAATAACTATAATATAGAAACAATGTTAGCTAATATATTATATAATTTTAAGTTTGTAATGAATAAAAAAAATTAAAAGTTTAAATGTATTCCCTAGTAGAAAATATCATATTAAATTACTATATAATAGGGACTATTAAATAAGTAGCAACTAAATGTAAAATACAATAAATTTTAAATAAATTTAATATTAAGCATTAATTAGTCAAGTTGTGAAATTTTATTTAAAAAATAATTAAAAGTTTATTAATATTTAACAATTTTAAAATAATTTTGTTATTTTATTAAAACTAATAGGTAAGGATAAAATAGTCATTTTTTTAGTATATGAATATAAAATAATATTCTAAAAGTATAAGGGGGTAAAGTGATACTAATTAAGAGTATAAGGGATAACATGATAAATTGAGAGTACAAGAGGGTAAAGTGATACGCAAGGAGAGTATAGGGGGTAAAGTGATACTAATTAAGAGTATAAGGGGGTAACATGATACAATTGAGAATACAAGGGGATAAAGTGATACACAAGGAGAGTATAAGGGGCAAAGTGAGATTTACCCTAAAATAAAAAAAATAAAACTCAAACTTAGAGATATTCGGTTTGTTTGCTCGTGAGCTGACTCATTAATAAGTTTGTATAAATTAAACTAATAATTTGACTTTTAATTTTAATTTTTATATGTTTACTTATAGAAAATATACAAATATTTAAATAAACTTGTTTGTTTCAATAAAATCGTAGGTTTAATAGATATATTATGTGTTTTAGAAATATGTACTTTTATTTTTGTAATAAATTAAAAAATAATTTAATTTATAAATGATATTTATTATACTCGTTTAGGCTCAATTAAGTTCTAAGAAGTTTGTGATCTATCAATAAATTCAAGTTTGGGTTCAACCGATAATAAACGAGTTAAACTCAAATTCTCAAAAGCTCGGCAATTTAGTCAAAAACTTACTCCCTCCTATTCACAATAAGTGTCTTTTTTAATAGCACATGAATTTTTTTCAAAAAGAATGTCCTTCTCACAATTCAAGGTTGGTGAGAAAAAGATTTCCCAAATTACCCTTAAATATATTGTTTCCCAACTAACACTAATACCTAAATTTGTTTGTTCCAAAGTAGCATTTATTATTAATTAAGGGTATATTTGATATTTTAACACAATCCTTAATATGTGTGTTTTTTCCTAAAAAGACACTTATTTTGAATAGGAGGGAGTATGAATTATTTTTGTTTTTTCTTACATTATGGGTTAAGCGCGCAAGAAATTTAGTAGGTTACGAAAATGTTGCTAATTAAAATATTACGAGAATCCATACATAACATTTATTATTGTTTTGTTGCGTTTTCGTTTTTTACCCCTTCACTTACAATGATATAAAATAGACAAGCGTTAGGTATATACGTAATAAACAATTGTTAGTTTGTATTTACTTTTAAGCAAATGTAGTATGATTAAACTGCCATATTGAAACTTGATAATACAGAGTGATTTATGGGAAAATTATACAACTAATTTATACAATTTAATAAAAAAAATCCATGCGAGATAATATAATAATAGAACAATTTCAAGCAGTGGTGGATCCAGAATTAAAAAATAGGGGTACAATGGATATTAAAATAAACATGCACGTAAACATAGTTTAACAATTTCAATAAAATAAAAGGTACATCTGGTTAAAGTATAGTTGTATGATACCTCGTCCAATGAACAAGTTGTATATCTGTGAGACATCCATTTTGTACAATGACATATGCATTTTTCTAAAATAAAGTTCTATGAGTTTTACTCCCTATATTATAATAATTTTAAAATATCATCAGACCATTAGGTGAGAAGTACTATGTAATTTTTTTATTGATAAAAAGACCAAAAAAGAAAAATGAGCATACATCATAATCATATAAAATACATTCAAGACTATATATTTTATATATTTTTCTCATAAAATCGCACTAGGCGCAACTTCATTGCACATTGGGTAAAAGTCATGTTTATATCCTTGATAAGTATGTAGATTTCAAGATTGTAGTAGTAAAATCAGATGCAATTCAAGTTTTAAAAGTTGTTCATATGTGTAAATTGAGTTATAAATTTTTGCAAAAGCTGACCATGTAACAATACATGAAAAATTAATACACACATATATAAGAACTGAGTAGAGTAATTAAGAAAATATGAGACAACAAAACATAGTTTTCTAACATTATTGGTTTTATTATATTTATTTTTCTTGGGAACTTCTTTATATTTTACCATGTAATTTATTCACGTAAGGTAATTTTTGTTGTTTTGAAAACTTATTAGGGAAATTTTTATTGTATTAAATTTTCTAATTATTTCTGTAAAAGTAGGGGTACAAAACTATTTTTGTTACTTTTTTAACAAAAGATTATTGCCATTTTTTTTTCCAAAATTGGGGTACAGTTATACTCCCATCTCCCCTAATAGATCCGCCACTGATTTCAAGCCTTAGTGAGAAAAATGCTAGACGTTACAAGGATTAAAAAAATATGATTACCATGATAGACTTATTTTTGTAAGAGCATCTCCAATGAGCACAAAATCCCAACCAAAACAAAATTTGATGTAAATTGTTGTAACATTAAATTTGGTGCAATGAAATAGTATTACACTAAATTTGGTGCATTAAATTTGGTGCAATGAAATAATATTACACCAAATTTGGTACAATACTATTCATTTGCATCAATTTTAGTGTAATATAAATATCCCTACTTTGAACTTAATTTTCCCGTGCTCCAAATTATTATTTTTCATTTGTATCCTATATTATGTTTTTAATTAATTTATAATTTAGTTTCAGTTACTTAAGTTTTTAATGTATTTTCTTGCAATAGTATTTGCAATAATTAATTATTATTAATAATAAATAATATTTGTAAAAAATAATTATTAAAAAAATTTATAGTTAAATTAGTAGTAGGTAAACAAAAATAATGAACTAATTATAAATTTATTTCTATTTATCTAAATTAATTAGTAATGAAATAATTATCTAATTTTAATAATGTAATTATTCATTATAGTTTAGTTTTAGATATTTAAAATTATACTCCTCATATTCACAATAAGTGTCCTTTTGGCACATTAAATTTTTCCAAAAATAATGTCCTTCTCACATTTCAAGCTTGGAGAAAAAGATTTTCCAAATTACCCTTAAATATATTGTTTCCCAACTAACATTCCAAAATAGCATTTATTATTAATTAAGGGTATATTTGATATTTTAACACAATTCTTAATATGTGTGTTTTTTCTAAAAAGACACTTATTTTGAATAGGAGGAGTAACGTTAGTTCTTCTCTTGCAATGATATTTGAAATAACCAATAACTATAAGTACCAGTAATTAAATAATATTTTTAATTATTGATTATTATTAATTTCAGCTATTAATTATATGAAAGTAAGTGAAATAATTATGTACATAAATAAATGTATTTATTATAAAATGAAAGAATAAAATATTCATTTTGTATAAAATTTGATGTAGTAGTTCTAGATATACGGTAAACACCAAAATTTGTTAAAACCCGCACCAAATTTGGTGCGCATTCCTTCTTACGCCTTAGACATACTCCAAGTCCAAGGTTTCTTATGTTACATTAATTATGCATTACAAATTCTCTATTTCAGATTAATTTAATTTTATATTTTATGTCACACATTTATATGGGTATCTATAATTAACATCAACTGTATACTTAAGATTATATTTTATACATATAATGAACGCATTATATAGAATACAATTAATAAAAAATCTATATTGCTACTTCTGTGATATTTTAAATCTAATAATGTGTATTGGGTAATAATTAACTTTTCTTAGTGATTTTCCTTTTAAGATCAGGCTTAACTAAATTTATTTAGAACATTTTATAAATAGCTACATGTTTTTAGAGCTTAGAAATAACAGATTTTATTTTAAAAAACAATCAAATTGCTTGGATAATTAAATGATAGTAAGTATAATTTTATATTTTACTATTAAAAAATATAAATAAGTTAGGTTTTTTTAAAACAACTTATAAGATCACAACATTTATTTGTATTGTTCTCTTTAGAAAAATTATCAAAAGAGATTTTATAAAATCTTAAACAATTAATTAAATATTTTGAAGATATCATAAACAACCAAGTACTATTTATGTGTTCTCCTCTCTGTAAGGAGCCGTGTTCTCTGTAAGAGTGTCCGTCCCCTTTAGGGTTCCGTTAGGGTTCGGCCCCTTTCGCCGCCTCCAACCTCCCACCTATCCGCACATTCTCTCCTCTCGTTTTGCTCTCTCCTCCCCGGCGTCCCAACCCTCTCCTCTTTTCCTCACTCTTTGGTCCGCTCTCTCTCCTAGCCTTCCTAGGTTCTACTTTCGGATCTGTCACAAACCTCGTATTTTTTTAGTTCTATACCCATATCCGCATGGCCGCCACTACGGTTAAGACGTGTGTCGGGTCTGTCTTATGTGCTTTGTATCGACACCCATCTAACACTCTTTGTCCTTACTCCCATGAGCTGGATATTCTTGTACTAAAATCAAGACACCCATCATCTTCCTACAGGAGCAGCTTTTAGAGCCTTTTTCCCCCACTACCACTCTCTAAATCTTGTAAATCTTTTTTTTCCTCTTATTAAATCTGGTTTTTGTTTTAGTTACTGGTGTTTGGTGCAGGTGAGCCTTTGATCTAGTTGAGGTACTGAACAAATGGAAGATCTTGTGGAACAAGAGGCATACATAGTCGATCTAGACGGTTTGATGATGAGTTGAATATCAATGAGTTGCTACAGTTGGAACTGTCGGGGGCTTGGGAACCCCCGAACAGTTCAGGTGCTTAAACGCGAAATCAAACAAAAAGATCCCAGTTTGGTCTTCCTAATGGAAACCAAGCTTGTTAAAGAGGAAATCACAAAGATCAAGAAACAAGTTGAATATGTCCGAAGTTTTATAGTGTTGATTGCGATATGAACTCAGGGGGTAGAAAGGGAGGACTTTGCCTATTTTGGAAGGAGACCATACAAGTGACGATTCAATCTGCTTCCCTTCATGCTATTGATGCATTAATCCGAGATCCAGTCTCTAAAGTCGATTGGCAACTTTCTTGCGTTTATGGGTGGCCAGAAGAGAATTTAAAATCAAATACGTGGCAACTGTTACAGGAGCTATTTTCCAACACGCGGAGACCCTGGCTTTGTTTAGGCGACTTTAATGAGATTTTGTATCATCATGAAAAAATAGGAGGTCGGGCAAAAGACGATTATAAAATAATGGCTTTCCGCGAAGTCATGGCTCTTTGCGAACTTGACGATCTGGGTTTTGATGGTTTCAAATTCACATGGACTAATGGCCAAGCTAATGAGGCGAACATACAAGAACGATTAGACCGTGCACTGGCCAATATCCACTGGGTTAGCCAATTCCCGGACTACAAGGTCGAACATCAAACTCGTTTTGCTTCGGACCATTGTCCAATTTTAGTCTCGTGGTCCAGACGGGTGATGAATCGAAGGCATCGTAGACAAAGACTCTTCCGCTTCGAAAAAATGTGGTTAGATGATGAATCTTGTCGACCTTTCATCCAAGAGACTTGGGCTTCCACGCAAATCGATCCATCACTCGAATCATGTCAAACAAAAAATTGCCAATATGGGACGCTCCCTCTTTGCATGGGAAAAATCTCATTTTGGCAGTATAAACCAATTGATATCCACCTCGCGAGCTCAGCTACAAAAAGTGCAAAAATTGATACCAAATTCAGAAAATTTGGCAGCGGCAAAAAGTCTTGAACGGAAAATTGAAATACTAATGAAACGTGAAGAGTCTATGTGGCACCAACGGGCCCGGATTAATTGGTTGAAAGATGGGGACAGAAATACAAATTTTTTCCATAAAGTTGCGAGCGGTAGGAGAAGACGGAATACAATCGAATGGATCAAAAATGACAACGGAGACACAGTGGATGATCCGGCACACATTGAGCAGATATTGACTGAATTCTTCCACAACCTGTTCGGGTTCCATAACTAGATCAAATAGCGCCGCGTGCCCTCGACGCCATTGACACAAAAATCCCGGATGAACTCAATGCGCGCCTCACCGATCCTTTCACAGAATCCGAAATCATTGAAGCCTTATCCCAAATGCATCCTCAAAAGACAGGGACCCGACGGTATGCCCGCCTCTTTTTCCAAACTTTCGGCCCTATTTGCGTTTTGATATATCTCGTGTAATTCTCAATGTCTTGAATAATGAGGCGGACCCCACTCCCCTTAATCATACTCACATAGTCTTAATCCCAAAGAAAAAGATCAGGAATCCCCGGCGACTTTAGACCCATTAGCTTTATGCAACGTTATTTTTAAAATCATCACAAAAGCTATAGCTAATAGGTTAAAAGCGCCCTCCCCATCTTATACACTCGGTCGGTCGGCTTTTGTCCCTCGGTCGTCTTATTATCGATAATGCGCTCATTGCTTTTGAAATTTTCCATGCTATGAAACATAACCTAGCTAAAAAACGTGGAAATTTTGCATTAAAGCTTGATATGAGTAAAGCATATGATCGAGTTGAATGGTCGTTTCTTGAGAATACTATGTTAAAAATGGGAATTAACTCTAAATTTGTATCCCTTGTTATGCGATGTGTCTCTACGGTCTCCTACTCGGTCCCCGACTAACGGTGTCCCCCGGTAACCCTTTTATCCCGACGAGAGGCCTTAGACAAGCGATCCCCTATCCCCATACTTGTTTCTTTTTTGTGCGAAGCTTTCGGCCCTTATTCGAAAGGCCGAACACACAGGTCGATTACATGGAAAGAAAATTTGCAGACATGCACCTCCTATATCACACTTATTCTTCGCAGACGATAGCCTTATTTTTGGTCGAGCAACGACAAACGAAATTGAGGTTATCAAGGGTATTATCAATACATACAGCGAAGCGTCGGGCCAAATAGTTAATTTTGATAAATCAGAAATTAACTTTAGCAAAGGGGTACCTCAGACGGAGGCAATTGGGATGGCCAGGCAACTAGGAGTCCAATTGGTAGAAAAACACGCCATCTACCTTGGGCTCCCGCCACGGTTGGTCGTTCGAAAAAATTAATATTCCGGACCCTCCTTGATCGCGTGAGGAAAAAGCTAAAAAGGATCGAAATCTAAAACACTATCAATCGCGGGAAAGATGGTCCTTATTAAAAGTGTGGCACATGCAATTCCTACTTTCATCATGAGTTGCTTCTTACTCCCCCAAAAAATTTGCAAAACAATTGACTCCTTAACTGCAAATTTTTGGTGGGGACAAAAAGCGATAAAATAGAATACATTGGAAATCCTGGCGACTCTTTTGCTACTCGAAGATGGAGGGAGGACTTGGTTTCAGAGAATTGCACGCTTTTAACAAGGCAATGCTTGCCAAACAAGGGTGGCGGTTGATTCAAGATGATACTTCTCTGTTGGCTAGAATCTTAAAGGCCCGATATTTCCCGAACGGTGATTTTCTCACAGCGAAAATCGGTAATAACCCGAGCTTCACATGGCGTAGCATGTTAGCCGCCAAGAAATTCGTTGAAGGGAACCGGATGGATTGTGGGTAATGGTAATAAAATAAGTGCATGGAATGACCCTGGCTTGCAAAAAACTCCAACTTTAGACCACGCAATTGGGCTACGGCGACCCAACAAAGAACAACCAAGAGTGCAGGATTTAATTAAGATTGATGAGCATAAGTGGGATGAACATTTGATAATGACACTTTCAAATCCGTCGGATGCGGCACAAATTTTAAAGATCCCGCTTAGGAATTTTCGGAGCACGGATGTATTAGCATGGCACCATACGACTAACGGTTTCTACTCGGTCAAGTCGGGATATAAAGTTGCGATCCAAATGTCCGATTTTCACAAGAACAAACCTTCAACTTCGAAGGCCCATCACCGTTGTGGAAATGGATTTGGAACCTCAAAATCCCAACAAAAGTCCAAATATTCCTATGGAAAGTCGCTACGGGTACTCTCCTGTTAACACATCCCTAGCAAGGAAATCGTAGAGGTTAGCCCTCTTTGCGACGCCGGATTAGCCGACGAAACCATCGAACATGCTCTTCGCGATTGTCACCGGAGTATTTTCTCTTTTTGGCGTCGTCCCTCCTCCGTTTAGACACGCTTACACGGAGTCACATGCATCGATTCCGATTTGATGATGGAAATTGCGAAATCAAATGACGAAGAGGGTGAAGAAATTTTTTTTGTAGACTTTGGGCCATATGGTACTCCAGAATATGTTGGTGTTTCAAGAAAAACTTTAACACATTTGGATTGCTTCTCGATGGCCACCAAATGTTATCAATCATACAAAGAAGCAAAAAACTCACGAGCACAATTTAACACAAGTCCATTAATCATACTTTCACGTCGAGAAAAGCTTTTCTCTCCCGCCACTATTATAATCTCCTTGGACGCATCCATAGCGGTACTGGTAAAGGACAGAATGGAGCGGCGTTTAGGGACCATGAAGGGACGGTTATATATGTTCATGCAAAACACTTTCGCCAAGAATACGGTTGATGTCGCGGAGGCAATAGCTTGTCGAGAAGCGCTTATCTTAGCCCGTACCCATCATCATACCACAGTAGCGGTGGCATCGGATTGCCTTACACTCATCAATGGACTCCGAAAAGACTCGGTGAACTTATCATACTTGGGGAGCATCATAGCCGATATTCACAAGACTCGGCTTAGACTTTTCGTCAATTTCGTTTTCTTATATTCCTAGAACGGCCAATGTTCTGGCCCATAATTTAGCACGCTTTGCTTTTTCAATGGATTTTGATTGTCACTATATCGGGGAGGTTCCACCTACTCTCCAACATTGTGTTTTTCTGGAGGCTTCTGCCAATTGTTGAATGCAAGTTCATTTTTCCCAAAAAAAAAAAAAAAAAAAAAGTACTATATATGAAAGCTAAATCATTTCTAAGAAAAAGGAAAATCCCATTAAATATTTTCCAAATTTGATTTATATATTATAGTACTTTTTGTACTTGTTTAAATATTGTTGAAAGTTGGTCCTCCGTATGTTAGCAGTCCATTGGACATTTTGGACTAAACAATAAAGATAAGAAAAACAGATCATCAACCAAAATTGATGGTTTTAGTTAAATAATAGAGTGGAGCAGTTGATGTGTCAACCCAAAAAACATTATAATATCAAAACAATTCGTGAAATTTGGGACAAATATGCATACGTTAACATGGGACGAGTGTGATACTTAAAATTTATTAAATGTCCTAAACGCATCATACCGAACCGAAAACGACATGGGTCTACATGTCTTTATTTTGTTCTTTGGGTGGCCGGCGTTTACGCAGCTCCGCATTTTTATTTCTTTATTAGGACAAATTTACAGCTGTGTTTTTCTGTTTTGACTTTCGAGTTTCGAGATGATTGGCACACGGCGCGGCGGATTAAAGTATGGGTGACAATTTTGTGTCATGTTCGAATTGGTGTATTGACGATTAGTTATTCATGTAAAATTTATTGATCATAACTCTACTTGTTTATTATTTTTTTTTTTGGAGTCTGTTAGCATTTAAGTCACGTAATATAGGTGAATCGAGATTACCTTAATATCGGATGGATTGATTCACACGGATCTACGGTTCACCTACAAATCTTCTTTGTTGATGTGTACAACTCCATGAAAGCGTGGTACGCCAATGTCCTTCTTGTACCACAAATTTCTTATACTACGAACGAAGTAGACAAACGTCTTTCTCGCTTCAATGGGCCTACTAGATAGAGTATCCACCGAATAAACACACACCTTAAACTCTTGTAGATTTTTATTGAACTCAAGAAGAAAACCGTAGAGAGAGAAATTTTAGGAGAGATTATTCTTTTCTATGTGGGAGACGTTTTTTTAATTGGGTGTAATAGTTAGAGTTAATAAAAAATGATGTGTATTTTAAAAATCTAAACAACTTATCTATTTTTATATAGATTATATGAGTAATTTTTAATCTCAAAATTATATTTATATATATTTGATAATTTTTAAACTAAACAAAATATTTTATTAATTAGAAATATTGCAAAAAAATAACATAATAACGACACAATACGATCAAATAGGTTAATCATTTTGTTTTAAGTTAATACTAATCCAATTTGTTTATTATTCGTGTTATTCGATTTGACTCGATTAAACATTAATCGACCTACCAAATCTATATCTAATTGTCGATTACAATGGTACAAAATAGGGAATGCCTTCAAAATGGCAAATTACGTAAAACAAAGATTACAAGGAAAAATACTAGCTATTACAATCGTAGAACTTTCGGAAAGCCGAGTTGAGACGATCTCTTTCCCAAAAGCAATTACGTCGGCTAGTGCTCACGGTTTGACGTATTGCTTCCAAAGATGAAACAACTTACGCCTTCTTCGTGGTAGTAGCACCACTAACACGAAGCTTCGAACTAGAAAATGTTGAAGATGGTTCCTGGACACTATGTGTAGAATGCGAAAATTGCTTTTTGTGGTATAAGAAATGCTATGAATTTTCTGTCTAAAATCGCAATCTTGTAAATGATTTTATAGATAACCAACACTGCAGGAGATAACAAAAAGTAGTGGCAATAATCCAATTGTAACATCCGGATGTTACACCCCACTACTCCATAATGGACAAGTAGTGGGCTCGGACCGGGCCCATAGGGCCAGGCACCCACATGCCCATGCCCATGCCCATGCTGAAGGCAGGCCCAGGCCGGCCGAGTCGATCGCGGCGAAGCAGATCTGCACGCGTGTGGCCTTCTTGTGATTATCCACTTGTGTTATAGTTTATACAACATATAACACCTTCTAGTATATAACTAGGAAAAACAATGATTTGTATTTCATGTGGGATAAGACAAAAGTCTTTCATCTCCTTTACAAAATCTTTACATAATGCTCATTTATGTGGCTACTTTCGTGTATTAATTTCTCACTCCTTTGAAATTCGGTTTGAGAAATAAAAATACTACGAATATCTACTCCTAACGATTAGATTAATAATATATAATTTAATTCCTCCAGAATTAAATATTTAGCCACCGAAAAATTGGTCAAAGTCGGTCGACACCCACTTTATCAAAACCAAAAATCCCAACAATCCCCACATGAGCGGAAATTAATCTATGCATGAATGCGAACACGCAGCGATCCTCAAGAGACAATATTGCATTCGAAAAGATAACTTATGGCTTTGAACCTTCCGTACTCAATACCATCGGGTACACTTTGGCGGCTTAGTGGACGTGAACGCCTTAAACTATTCCTCCACGGTGTATACCAAGTCAATATTATTGACACAATAAGGTCTCAACACCTTTTTGTTCTAACGTTTTGTGTCCGTTTACCATGGACACCACTTTGGATTCATAAGTGTTACTTTGAAGCGCCCGCACTTCTTACTTATATAGGTGATCTCTATCCAGTATCTGCCATACTCAACCTCAACGAGGTGTAGGAATCATTAAAGTCAAATGACTTAGCCTCACCACAATTTTGCAGGTGTTTCAACACTTGGTATTGCTTTTAGGGATGGGTTATAATATTGTTTCCAAGTGTTACAACATAACCTTCATAATTTAGTTTTTCCATTGAACCAAGTTCTTGGGATCTCCAATCATCATGGTTGGGTTACCACTATGATGGTTATTTTTACTTTGTGGACTTTAAGCCCATTCCTCAAAGCAATTTACCTAATTGATCTCGATTCGATCCTTTCGTCAAAGGATCTGTCAAATTGTCTTTTTGACTTTCGTAGTCAATTGACATCACACCATTTGAGATCAATTGTCTAATAGTATTGTGTCTCCGATGAATATGTCTGGAAACTGCTGTTATACATATTGCTCGTGCCTTCCTATAGCGACTTGGATATCACGGTGAATCATCACGGAAGGCACAGGCTTCCTCCAACATGGAATATCTTCCAAAAGTTTCAAGCCTCTCTCGCTTCTTCACGGCTTTATCCAAAGCTATAAACTCGATTCCATGGTGGACCGAGCTATACATGTTTGCTTCGTGGACTTCCACGATACCGCACCACCTCCAATGGTGAATATGTATCCACTAGTTGAATAAGAATCTTTCGAATTTGAAATCCAACTAGCATCACTATATCCTTCAATCAATTTGGATATTTTGAGTATTATAGCCCATAATCCAAGGTATATTTCAAGTATTTTAACACACTTTGGTTAACGTTTTCCAATGCTCATGGCTTGGATTGCTCGTGAACCTACTCAATATATTTGAGTGTAGGCCAAGTCCGGGCGTGTACAATTTGTGATGTACATCGTTTGCCTATTATACGTGAGTATTCCATCCGAGTCATGATTCTCGCTTTATTAGCAACAGATTTATACTTAAATCAATGGGCGTCTTTTGATTTGTGGAATCAAAAGCATTGAATTTCTTGAGCACTTTCTCCACATAGTGGGATTGTGACAAGATAATTCCATCGGGAGTTCTGCTGATTTTTATCCCAAGGATTACATCGCGAAAGTCCCCATATCCTTCATGTCAAAGGTCCTCTTTAACATTCTTTTAGTCTCCATGATAGTATCATGACTCACGCCCATGATTAACAAATCGTCTACGTATAGACAAACTATGACAAATGCTTCGATGCCCTTTGACATATACGCATTTATCACACTCGTTGATTTTAAATCCATTTGACAACATCATATTGTCAAACTTAAGATGCCATTGTTTTGTAGCTTGTTTTAGTCGATTACAAGGATCTTATTAACTTGCACAACTTCTTTTCTTGACCGGGTGCAACAAACCCTTGAGGTTGTTCCATGTATATTTCAAAGCATCTATTTCTCCATTCGGAAATGCCGTTTGGCGTCCATATGATGAATCTCTAGATTGTGCAAAGTAGCAATCGTAAGAAGCACCCGCATAGACGCAATCCTGGAATTCTTTCGAGAATAGGTATCAAAGAAGTCATATCCTTCTTTTTGTTTAAAGCCTTTGGCTACAAGCCGTGCTTTATACTTATCAATAGTTCCATCCGCTTTATACTTCTTCTTTAGGATCCATTTACATCCTAAAGGTTTATGACCGGCGGGGAGATCAACCAACTCCCAAGTATTGTTCGAGAATGGACTCGATTTCACTATTGATAGCTTCTTGCCCAGCGGAGCATCCGGACTACTTAGAAAGCCTCTTTAATCGAGTTTGGCTCACCATTTAACATAAATGTTATGTGTCGGCCCAAAAGACTTAGCCGTCTTAGACCGCTTCTGCGTCTCGGTTCTTCACTAATTGGTGTTGAACCACTTGCGAGTTTAAGTGAGTTATTTTTTAGTACTCACTTCTAATTTTTTCTCTACAAGGGTAGACATCCTCAAAGAATACAACATTCCTTGATTCGATTATGGTACCTTGATCATTTCCGGATTTTTCGACTTATGTATCATAAATCTATATGCACTACTTTGGTATGCATATCCCACAAAGACACAATCAAGCTGTCTTTGGTCCAATTTTAACTTGTTTTGGTTCGAGGTATTGCTACTTAGCTAAACACCCCACACTTTAAGGTATTTATAAGAGAACTACGATTTTTCCACAATTCGTAAGGTGTTTTATCTTTCCATTTAAGTGTTATTTTATTCAATATGTGGTTGGTTTGTTAAAAGACTTCCCCACATATCCTGGGGTAATCCAGAAACTTATCAACATGACATTCATCATCTCTTTTAGAGTCCGATTTTTGCGTTCAAAGAACATTGTTTAGATTGTGGTGAATATGGTGCTATTGTTTGATGAATTATTCATTTGGGTACATAGTTCTTCAAATGGTGCAACATATTCGCCACCTCTATCACTTTGAATTATCTTAATCCTGCGAGTTGATTTTCAACTTTATTTTTATAATTCTTAAAAGCTTCCAATGCTTCATCTTTGCTTCTTAACAAGTATAAGTAGCAAAATCTTGTGCAATCATCAATAAATGTGATGAAATATTTTTTACTACATTTAGTTTGCACAAATTTTAGATCACACACATCAAGATGTATCAATTCTAAAGGCGAAGTGCTCCTTTCAACCAGAATGAAACGGTAATTTAGCCATTTTAGCTTCAACACAAACTTCACATTTTCTTTATGAGTTTACTTCCAGGTAAATTAATTAACTCTAAATTTACCAATCTTTTTATAGCATTGATTTACATGTCCTAATCTAATATGCCATAAATTAGAGCACTCAACAATATAAAGAGAAGAAGATTCATTCTTATTCAAATTCTCGCCAAAACGGCGTACAATCATTACATTCATTTTGAACAGTCCTTTGTCTAGATAACCCCTACCAAGGAAGCGCCCAAATTTGCTAAGTACAAACTTTTCGGACTCAAAAACTAGTCTAAACCCATGGTTGACCGGCGAACCCAAAACTAGATTTTTGCGGATGCCTGGGACATGCAACACATCCTTGACTTCAACTCCTTTCCAAAGTAAACTTTAGCACCAGTTCCAACGCCAAAGACAACATCAAAAGAGGCGTGATTCCCATATGGAGCTTCCTTCCAGGTCGATGGGATGTAAGAAGAGAATGCATCCTTATCATAATGAACATGGCAAGTGGCACCGGTATCCAAAACCATTCTTTCGGTTATCCATCAAATTGGCTTCAAACACCACCGCCCGACATGTCAACATCGTCGACTCCTTTCTTCAACCACATTGGCATTGATTGCGGTTTGGTTTTCTTTTCTTTGGGCCGATGGCAATCCTTTGCCATATGGTTCGGATTTACCTGATTGTAGCAAGCTTCCGGAATTTTCATTGCGGTTTCTTGCCTTTATCGTTAGGCCTTTTCTTTGAGTTACTTGACGAGCGTGCTCCATCAAGTTGGCTTTTGACTCCATAGGGACAAGTTTGGACTTATAGTCAATCCTCCTATGTCTTCCTCAATTCTCGAAGTTTGACAACGGATCCTCTAATCCTATCTCCTTTCGCTTATGTTTGAGATAATTCTTGAAATTCCTCCAACTTGGGGGCAATTTCTCAATCAAGGACCGGCCACTTGGAATGCTTAGGCAAAGCCATTCTCCTCGACAGAGATTTCATGTAGGATCAATGGAACTTCGAACTTGTTCCATCACGGTTTAGAATCAACCATCACAAAATCCAAGAACTTACCGACAACAAATTTCGTGTTCGGCATCCTCGGTTTTATACTTCTTCTCCAAAAGAATCCCACAATTCTTTGGAGGATTTCACAAACATAATACACAATGTAAAGTGCATCACTAAGTTCGTTTAGGACATAGTTACGACATAGGAAATCACCCTGGCCCCATGCATCAAATGCAACGCGTTTTTAGCATTTATTTCGTTCTCGGCAACAATGAGGAGCATCCTCGGTCGGATCTTTGCTAGACTCGAGTAGTCGGGTAAAACAATATTTTTCGCCCTCTTGAAGTCGAAACCCATGAATTTTTGGGTTTCTCGGAAAGGGAGGAGGATATCGCGGTTCTGCTTGTGTTTGCCATCGTGAAGTTCAATAATTACTTTGCGATTGTCGAATACAATGGTACAAAATAGGGAATGCCTTCAAAATGGCAAATTACGAAACAAAGATTACAAGGAAAAATACTAGCTATTACAATCGTAGAACTTTCAAAAAATCGAGTCGAAACGAATCTCTTCCACAAAGCAATTATGTCGGCTAGTGCTCATGGTTTGACGTATTGCTTCCAAAGATGAAACGAACTTACGTCTTAGTATAGTAGCACCACTAACACAAAAGCTCCTTTCAACTAGAAAATGTTGAAGATAGGTTGTTGGACACTATGTGTAGAATGCGAGAAAATTGCTTTTTGTGGTATAAGAAATGCTATGAATTTTTGTCTAAAATCGCAATGCACATAAATGATTTTATAGATAACCAACACCACTGCGGGAGATAAAAAAAAGTAGTGGGCATTAATCCAATTGTAACATCCCGGATGCTACGAGCACTCCATACTTGAGACAAGTAGTGGGCTCTCGTACTCCATAACTTGGTCAAGTAGTGGGCTCTCTTGATGATGACCTCTCTGTAGGAGTTATTAACTCCAACAATCACGAATATGGACACCTACAATGTCCAGATTCATTGGGCTCCAACAGTCCAACAATCACTCGAATCTGAGCCAAATCCATTTTCGAGTGACAAAACTTTAGTGGACCTGGACCCGGGCCCAATAGGGCCGACCCGGCCCAAGGCACATGCCCATGCCCAAGCCGAGTCCCAGGCCGGCCGGGGCGGCGGGCGCGGCGTGTGGCTCGGTGTGATCATCCACTTGTGTTATAGTTTATACAACATATAACACCTTCTAGTAAATAAACTAGGATAAACAATGATTTGTATTCCATGTGGGATAAGACAAAAACCTTTCATCCCCTTTACAAAATCTTTACATAATGCCCATTTATGTGACTACCTTCGTGTATTAATTTCTCACTCATCGAAATTCGGTTTGAGAAAATAAAAATACTACGAACATCTACTCGGAAAGTAGATTAATAATATATAATTTAATTCCTCAAGAATTAAATATTTATCCACTGAAAAATTGGTCAAAGTCGGTCGACACCTATTAGTCCAAGTAGCTACGATAATCTAGAGGGAGGTGAATAGATTATCCCGGTTTTCAGATTTTGCCCTCTTTTCGTAAAACTCAAGCAAAGATGAAATGCTAAGTGCGGAAAATAAAAAGCACACGTCGATTTATAGTATTTCAACCCACCTAGAGCTAATCTACTACCACCCCAAAGATATATACGGGTTGGATTTCAAAAAGAAAAAGGATTTTATTAATTTACCAAAAATTATTACAACACCTTGAGGATTACCACAACCCTCTTTCACCACCTTGAGGATTACCACAATCCTCTTACAACACCTTTGAAGATTACCACAACCTTCAAACACCTATCACCTAGATCACCCAGTGTATTCTTACCACAAGAATACTCACAAGGATGTCTTGTGTTGAATGATGACCAAAATCAAGATTACAACTCAATAATGATTGATACAATATGAGTACAAGTGTAATCAAGAATTGAAAGCCTAGACCTCAAATTTATGCAAGTGAAAGTGCTAAGGCTAATACAACAAGATATATGAATGTGTTTGATTGATTGCTCTTTGCTTGTGTGGAGTGTTGTCTCTTGTTGCTTGAATGAAGCCTCTATTTATAGGAGATGACTTGGCTTTCATTTCCGGACATAGGCTCCTCCTTGGGGAGTGATTTTCTGCAAAAGAAACCATTTAAAATCATCAATAGAGTGTTAGAAATCAACCCCACAAAATAGGGAAAAAGTCATTCGAAAATGGAACGGATAGTTTTTTGATAAACAAGGGTGCGACCGGTCGCGCAGAGATAAGATTGAAATTGAATTTCAGCAAATTTTACACGGGGGACCGGTCGGAGGGTGCGACCGGTCGCGCCTTAACTATGACCGGTTGGGGTTGAAGAAAATACGAAACAGAGAAAACAAAACCAAAAGTGGTTGCTCCCAGTCACGGTCGCCCAGAGTCGATAGTCGCATCCCTCCCCATTTTTCTTACGTCCCATTTTTGTTTCAAAACTCAACTCAGTACGGGTTGCCTATATAGCGAACCGGTCGAGCCTGAAACAAATGTGTTATCCAATTTTTTTATCGAAAATAAACTCCAAAAATACTCCAAAAAATAGTAAAAATATTTTAAGACGGTCGGAAGTATTTAGACAACATTTAGGGACATTGTTTTTGGTTTAAAAACTCATTCGAACAAAATCATCAAAATCATGATAAAAACATTTATCTAACAAACTCCCCCTTTTTGATGATTACAAACCAAAACAATTTACTCGAGGACGATTTTGAAAACAAATAAATTTTCCGGTTTACGAGTGAACTATCCGTTGAAAGCGTTTCATACAAAGCCCCCTATCTATGAGCATATCAACAAGAGATATTGCATAAGCTAGAAGCACAAGCTATAATAAGCTTATATAAGATGCCTATAAACATCATAGGCAAGTTAAGCTCCCCCTGTCCCAATACTTATAATCTTTTGCAATTGAGTCCATAATACAAGCCATGGACTAGGTATTCTTAGCTATAGGAAGCCATAGCTTATAGCTTTTATAACGAGCTTGTATTAGCTTCTTTTGGCTAACGAGCCAATTTCCTATTTCTCCTCTTTGGAATCATCGAAAAAATGTTAGAATGATAAAAACATCATACAAATTCATCAAAGTGCGCTAAAGAGACGGTTTATCAACCATTGATCAATTTAAGCTTAAAAACCAAAGAAAAAGGGAGAAATGTATCATGAAGAGTTCATACGCTTGGTTTATTTGCCAAAACATGATCTCAATAAGTATTGAAGACTTTTGGAAGCAAGAGACTCATGTAGAAGTTGAAATTTTCATTGTGACATTCATCGAACACTTTGTGGGCGTGAAAATTAAAAGAAGTTGTATATAGCCCTTGTAAATGATTCAAGCCAAAAAATATCATCATCAATTCGCATCAAACATCATACAATACAACATAATAACTAAGCTCATCAAGATCATATGCAAAAAAATATCAAGAAATATACAAGAAGGTCATAAACTCAAGGGTTCAACCCAATTGAGCAAAGAAAGAAAAATTCTTACCATTTGATCGGAAAAGATGAGCCATGATGATGATAAACATGTTATATAAGGTCCAAGTTGTGAATTGAATGCATGAAAATAAATTTTGAGTGAAATTTGTGTGAATTTGGCAAAGGAGACGAAAAATGGCCAAAATAAGTTAAAATGAAGAATGCTGAAGACAGAACGGTTTTAATCCAAACTTAGGCTTAGGGCGACCGATCGGCGTTGAGGGCGACAGGTTGCCCTCAACCTGTTTAGCCCATTTGTCTTGACATTTTTAATGAAATCCGAATTTTCAACCAAAAATCCGATTTTTCGCCCCTAAGTTTCAAAAATATGCAAAATGCAAACGTAAGCCTCATTTAATATGCATTATGCCTAACCGAGCTCGTATCGGACGCAAAAGTCTTGGAAGATAGCGGTTTAGTAAAAATGTCCGCTAATTGATCTTGAGATGGTACAAAAGATATCTCAATTTTTCATTTTGAAACACAATCCCTTAGAAAATGATGTCGAATCTCAATATGTTTTAATGCGGTTATGATGAACCGGGTTTTGAGCAATATTTATAGCGGATATATTATCACAAAAGATAGGTACATTTTCAAAAGAGCATTTGTAATCCGCTAAGATTTGTTTCATCCAAAGAAGTTGAGTACAACAAAAAGCGGCGGAAATATATTCGGCAGCCGTTGAAAGAGAAACACAATTTTGCTTCTTTGAAAACCAAGAAACTAGGCAATCGCTAAAAATTGACATGATCAGGAAGTACTTTTCCGATCATCAATATTTCGCATAATCCGAATCGCTATAACCTTTAAGAGAAAAATGTTCATTCTTTGGATAAAATAAACCATATTGAATAGTGCCTTTCAAATATCGATAAATCCTTTTAACTAAGACTCATATGAGATTCTTTGGGATTGCTTTGAAAACGAGCGCATAGGCATACGGCATGAAGAATGTCCGGTCTACTAGCGGTTAAATAAAGTAAACTACCAATCATACCTCGATACTTTGATTCATCCACGGACTTGCCTTTTTCATCTTTGTCAATTTTGACATTTGTTGCCATGGGTAGTAAACGGTTCTTCCTTCTTCAATGCCGAACTTTTTCAAAAGTTCTTTTGTATATTTTGATTGCGAAATGTATATGTCTTCTTGGCATTGCTTAATTTGGAGTCCAAGAAAGAAGTTGAGCTCCCCATCATACTCATTTCAAATTCTCCTTGCATCAATTTAGAGAATTTCTTGCACAAAGAATCATTAGTAGCACCAAAGATAATATCATCAACATAAATTTGCACAAGTAAGCAATCTTGCCATTTTTCAAAAACAAAGAGAGTTGTGTCAACTTTACCCCTTATAAAGCCATTTTGCAAAAGAAAAGAGCTAAGTCTATCGTACCATGCACGAGGTGCTTGTTTTAAACCATACAAGGCCTTTTAAGTTTATAAACATCATTAGGCCTAGAAAAATTTTCAAACCCGGAGGTTGTTTTACATAGACTTCTTCTTGAATAATATCATTTAAGAAAGCGGATTTAACACCCATTTGGTAAAGTTTGAAGTTTTTAAAACAAGAATAGGCAAGTAAAATACGAATAGCTTCTAAACGTGCTCTGGTGCAAAAGTTTCATCATAGTCAATACCTTCTTGACAATACCCTTGAGCTACTAACCTTGCCTTATTTCGAACAATGTTGCCTTGATCATCAAGTTTGTTAGGAATACCCATTTTGTACCAATAATAGTTTGAGATGGAGGACAAGGTACCAATTCCCAAAAATCATTTCTTTTAAATTGATTTAACTCCTCTTGCATCTCTAAGAACCAATCCTCATCCTCAATGGCCTCCTTAGCATTCTTAGGCTCTTTTTGAGAAATAAGAGCTTTCTCGGCAAATTTTCTTTGGTCATCACTTTGTCAAGGGGATCACCAATAATAAGATCTTTTGGGTGATCTTCCTTAAATTTTAATGCAACGGGAAGATCCGAGGTATCACCTCTATCTTCTTGAGGACCATTTGAAGTGGACGGTTGATCGTTTGATGTAGATGGTTGATCATCAACTTGAACAATTTGTTCAATAATATCCTCTTCATCACTTTCATCATTAGGTATTCTTTCAACACCCAAGCTTCATTAAATTTGACATGGATGGATTCTTCAACAACTCCATTAGTCTTATTGTAAACCCGATATGCTTTGCTTTTTGTTGAATATCCCATAAATATCCCTTCATCGGCCTTAGGATCAAGTTTGTCCAATTGATCTTTGGTATTCAAAATAAAGCATTTATAACCAAATATCTTGAAATAACTAATATTTGGAGTTCTACCTTTCCAAAGCTCATATGGAGTTTTATTCATTTTAGGACGAATATAAACTCGATTAATGACATAGCAAGTGGTACTTACGCCGCCCAAAAATATTTTGGAAGTGAAAATTCATTGAGCATGGATCGACTCATCTCTTGTAGTGTCCGATTTTTCCTTTCGGCTACTCCATTTTGTTGAGGTGTCCTTGGAGCCGAAAAATTATGAGCATATCCTTTGGTTTCACAAAAGACTCTAAATTCACCATCAAATTCTCCACCTCGATCGCTTGAATAGACTTGATAGTGTCTTCCTTTTCATTTTCAATGAGTCTACACAACTTAACAAATTCATTAACGGCATCGCTTTTATTGGTAAGAAAAAGAGCCCAAGTATATCTAGAAAATCATCGACAATAACGAAAGTGTAATGTTTTCCACTTAGACTTATTGTACCAATATCCCCATACAAATCAAGGTGAAGCAATTGTAGGGGTTTGGTTGTGGAAATTTCATTTTGGGCTTAAAACTACTTTTAACTAATTTGTTCTTTTGACAAGTGTCACATAAGCCAAGATTTTCAAAATTCAATTTGGGTAGTCCTTTCACATGTTGGTTTTTGTAAATATTTTTCAAATTCTTGTATCCAACATGTCCAAGTCGCCTATGCCATAAACTAGTTAAATCATTATTGGCGACTAAACAAGAAACATTTTGACTAACCAAATCACTTGTACAAATTTTGTAAAGATTGCCTTCTCTATATGCTTCACAAATAATTTCACAATTTTTAAGTATAAGGCATTTTTCTTTATTGAAAGAAACATCATAATTTGAATCACAAAGTTTTCTAACACTTATCAAATTAAACTTAAGCCCTTCAACTAAAAGAACATTACTAAGAGAGAAAGAAGAGTTACCAATTTCTCCATTTCCAAGAATTCTTCCTTTCTCATTGCGAACATGAACATGACCATACCTCTTCTTGGAGCTTGATGTTGGTAAAAAGTTCTTTCCTCCCGGTCATATGGCGTGAACATTTGTCCATGAGCCATTTTGAATCTTCCATTGTTGTTATAGCCCCTATTGCCTACAAAAGAATTTATTTTAGGTATCCTATAATTTTGGGGTCCATGGGGGTTAGTCTCAAGACCTTTGGGTCTCCAAACATGTCTAGAGCTATTTCTCAATTTGCAATTATTAGCATAATGTCCAACTTTGCCATAATAAAAACAAGTAGGAGTATTATAACTATTAGCACGTACAAAAGTTGGACCTTGGTTATTTTTCTTAAAAACACTTTGAAATGGCTTATAACCAAGTCCTAATTTGGAATGCTCACCTCTTTGTGCATCTAAAATTTTTGTGACTTTACCCGTGCTTATGTTGAAGCGATGCACATCATTTTTCAAACATTCAATATCTTTTGTGAGCGATTCCTTTTCGTTTCAAGAGAGTGAACTCTAGTAAGAGTAAGAGCATGAGCTTTGTCTAGAGATTCATAAGAGGTAAATAATTTTTCTTTTTCTACCTTAAGCTCCTTATGCTCCTTTTTCAAATTTTTGTATTTAACAATTATATTTTGAAACTCAATTTGCAATTCATCAAAATCACATTGCAAGTCATCAACTATGGAGGAAGTAGAAGAATTAGAGCGCACCTCATTGTTTTCATCGTCTATGGCCATGAGACCGTGTTCGGTTTCTCCTTCCTCATCGATTGTTTCGAGTAGTTCATCCCACGTTTTGACCCGCATTTAGAGCCTTCTTTTTTGTAAAGGCTTCCTTTTCTTTGCTCCTCTTCATCGAAGCTTTGGGCAATCGGCAATGAAGTGCCCGGGTTTTCCGCATTTAAAGCAAGCATTATCTCTTGGTTTTCTTGCTTTATTTTTATTCACAAATTTTGCAAATTTTCGAACAAGTGCGCCGTCTCTCATCATCATCATCATTATCATAGTATGCATTATTAGAAGAAGAAGCAAGACCTTTAGGAATAATTTGCATACCCGATTGATTTATGGATGGTTTGGAATTTTTCCTCTCTTTGAGATAGACTTCATAGATGAGGAGGTTTCCAATAAGCTCGTCAAACTTGAGTGTCTCAAGGTTTTGTGCCTCCGTGATTGCCGTTTTTTTGGACCATGAGCCGGGAAGAGCATTCAATACCTTAGTCACCTTGTCTTCGGAGATGACTTTACCGAGGGCCACAAGAGGATTGACAATATTATCAAGCCTTTCCACCATCTTAGAGATGTTTTTACCATCATGCATGTTAAAGTTTTCAAAGTCTTTAACAAGCATGGTCTTTCTTGCTTGCTTGACCTTCTTAGTCCCTTCATAAATTGTCTCCAATTTTTTCCAAACCTCATGTGCCGACCTTATGCCTCTTATGCGATTATACTGTGAGTCGTAAAGAGAACAATGCAAAATATTTAAGGCCTTACCGCTTAGAGAGAAAGCCTTTTTGTCATTTTCATCGAACTCCTTGAAAGGTTTAGGAGTCGAAGTTCCATCCTCCGATTTCTTGGTTGGTTGATCAACTCCTTCAATGACCACATTCCAAATATCGAACCCGCACCCTTGTAGCAAGCACTCCATACGGTTTTTCCAAAATGCGTAGTTGTTGGCGTCGAATAGTGGTGGCTTGTTGGTGGAGGCGCCGGTGGTGAGATGAGCATCATATGTAGCCATACATCTTTCCTCTTTATCGGGAACGAGCTAGCCAAAGAGTTTGGCTCGATACCACTTGTTAGTCCAAGTGGCTACGATAATCTAGAGGGGGTGAATAGATTATCCCGGTTTTTTCAGATTTTGCCCTCTTTTTCGTAAAACTCAAGCAAAGATGAAATGCTAAGTGCGGAAAGTAAAAGCACACGTCGATTTATAGTAGTTCAACCCACCTAGGGTCTAATCTACTACCACCCCAAAGATATCCAGGGATGGATTTCAAAAAAAAAAAAGATTTTATTAATTTACCAAAAATTAATACAACACCTTGAGGATTACCACAACCCTCTTTCACCACCTTGAGGATTACCACAATCCTCTTACAACACCTTTGAAGATTACCACAACCTTCAAACACCTAAGACCTAGATCACCCAAGTGTATTCTTACCACAAGAATACTCACAAGGATGTCTTGTGTTGAATGATGACCAAAATCAAGATTACAACTCAATAATGATTGATACAATATGAGTACAAGTGTAATCAAGAATTGAAAGCCTAGACCTCAAATTTGTGCAAGTGAAAGTGCTAAGGCTAATACAACAAGATATATGAATGTGTTTGATTGATTGCTCTTTGCTTGTGTGGAGTGTTGTCTCTTGTTGCTTGAATGAAGCCTCTATTTATAGGAGAGGACTTGGCTTTCATTTCGGACATATGCTCCTTCTTGGGGAGTGATTTCTGCAAAAGAAACCATTTAAAATCATCAATAGAGTGTTAGAAATCAACCCCACAAAATAGGGAAAAGTCATTCGAAAATGCACGGATAGTTTCTTTGATAAACAAAAGTGCGACCGGTCGCAGAGATAAGATTGAAATTGAATTTCAGCAAATTTTATATAGGGGGACCGTCGGAGGGTGCGGCAGTTCGCCCTTAACTATGACCGGTTGGGGTTGAAGAAAATACGAAAGCAGAGAAGACAGAACCAAAAGGATCGCTCCAGTACCGGCCGCCCAGGGTCGACGGCCGCTCTCACCGGTCGACCACCTGGTCGACGGCCGCCTCCCCATTTTTCTTACGTCCCATTTTCTGTTTCAAAACTCAACTCGGTACGGGTTGCCCTATAGTCGGCCGTCGAGCACGAAACAAATGTGTTGTCCAATTTTTTATCGAAAATAAACTCCAAAAATAATCCGAAAAATAGTAGAAACATTTTAAGACGGTCGGAAGTATTTAGACAACATTTAGGGACATTGTTTTTGGTTTAAAAACTCATTCGAACAAAATCATCAAAATCATGATAAAAACATTTATCTAACAACACCCACTTTATCAAAACCAAAATTTCCAACACTAATTGACTTATAACGTGTTAAATTCATGTCATGTTTTCATATTGTGTCGAAATCTCCAACCCTAGATTACAGCCGCATTAGGAAGACAAAAGATTTTTTTTTTCTGAAACACCAGAGGTGGGGGTTTAGGAAGCACCCTCAACCTTGTATTATTAATGAATGTAGTTTTATGTACATGAAGCTATTGCGAGAATAAGGAAATCACTACAATAAAATCAACAAATAGTTCTATATTTTCTATATCTAAATGAGGGTAAACCTAATTGATCAACTCTATTAAGCCCCTGACAAATCTAGGAACATCAGTATTCTTGTAGATCGTGCGGACTTGAGACCGAACTCTAATATTTGCCAACGCATCAACAACTTTATTTCCTTCCCTAAAGATGTGAGAGAATTGGTAATCAAATCCTTGGAGTGTAAGTCTTATTTGGAGCAAAGATATTTTCTAACTTCCAATTTCCAAGAAGATTGAATTGAATGATGTGAAGCAACACTTGGGAATCTGTTTCAATCCAGTTTTGCGATTAGCAACGGGATCCGTGAAACAAATGACCTTGTGCAGAGTCGCCATTTCAAAGAAATAAGTTGTCTTGACAATTTGGAATACAATCGAAAATGCCCATATAATCTCTCCTTGGTGATTTCTAAGAACCCCTCCAATTCCTCCATGTATATCATGAGCTTTTTTAGCAAAAAAGATCAATAGCAATGGGATCTAGGATGTGGCGGGCGAGCGTGGGGGGGGGCAACTGGGCCCCGCCCCCATTTTAAAAAAAAAAAAATTACATAGGATTTTTTTGAAAAAGAATTAGTTAGAATTTATATGCATTTTAGTTAAAAAAAAAAATTATCCAGGTTTACCTGTTTTTGTGTATCGATACACTCCAATATAAATTCTCGCTACACCACTAATCCAGGAGACAAAAGGTTATCAAAGCACGGTGTATGTGACGCAAAATTGAGACAACTAGAGTTGAGTTTATCTTTGTAATCTTTTATAGAATTTGATTTTCAGTTTTCATGAAATTCATCAATTTTTCTATAATGCCAAAAATCTTAGGAACTCATGATTTTCACAATTGGAGAAAATAAATTAGCATGGTCTAGTAAACTTACCTTGATCCATGTTAATTCTTCTTGAAACTTCTTGTAGAGAATTCTCTTCCTCCTTACCTTTTCTTTTCTCTTCTTCTTTGATGGTGTGAAGATCACAATCTCTACACCCCTCTTTATATTCTCGAATTTTATACGTTACATTCTTAAAGAGATGGAGAGATTTTATTCACCTTTATCCGTTATTGTAGAGGAAGAGGGAGGTTTTCTTCTCCCATGTCTTAACTACAATTTAACACTTCTCTTAACCATCAAAGAGAAGCCTTTAATGTTAAAACATTAACATTTATTTCATATGGGCCATTAATAGGATTTAATATTCTAACATTTCTCCCACTTGGCCCATATAATGACTAGAGGATTTAATAACAACTTTAAGTGTGCACATTATTAAATCTCACCATAATGTCAATTAAAGCTTATCTTTGATTAAGATAAAATTGATTGGATCATGGCGGTCACACATCATTTATTTGACATGATTCCTTTCATGTATCACAAGATCAATCCAACTTAATATTATCCTTAATGAGGTGAATCGTTAGCCTCAACTATACAGTCTTGAAGAAAAACTTATCATGTTATTATATCATAACAATACATATATACAAGCAGAAACTCAACTATAAATGAGCTCAGAGTGTCATAACATAAAGAGCAAATAATTGTTATGTATATATATACACATACGCCATTACGCTAACAAGGACTTGTCTATAATACCCATCCTTTCGACATGACCAGAAAATGTCTTAGGTGGTAACCCCTTAGTTAACGGATCCGCTACCATTAGATCAGTGCTAATATGCTCAATAGACACTCTATGTTTCCGCACTTCTTCTTTAACAGCCAAGTACTTTAATTCCATGTGTTTAGCACCCTTAGAGTACTTGTCATTCTTTGAGAAGAAGACAACTGCAGAATTATCACAATAAATTCTCAGCGGCCTGGCTATACTGTCAACAATTCCAAGTCCCGAGATAAAGTTCCGCAACCACAATCCATGAACAGTGGCCTCAAAACATGCCACAAATTCAGCTTCCATAGTGGATGCAGCAATGACAGACTGCTTTCCACTCCTCCATGATATCGCCCTCCAAACTAAAAGGAACAAATAACCGAATGTAGACTTTTCTTGTGTCAACACACCCAAAGATAATCAATCGAATATCCTATTACTTCGAGATGATTAGACCTCTCAGACGTGAGCATATGTTCTTTGGTGCCTTGTAAGTATCGAAGAACTTTCTTTGCGACCTTCCAAGTGGTCCATACGGGATTACTTTGATATCGACCTAGCATTCCTATAGCAAAACCGATATCGACCTAGCATTCCTACAAAGAAACCGAGTTTGAGCATACATCAAACTCCCAACCATCAAGCATAAGGAATTGAATTCATTTCTTTTCGTTCCAAATCATTTTTGGGACATTGCATTTGGCTGAATTTGTCCCCTTTCTGTATTGGAACTATCCCAGCGGAACATTTTTCCATCCTAAATCTCTCTAAAATCTTATTGATATAAGCATTTTGAGACAATCCCAATAATCCTTGTGATCGTCACGGAATATTTCTATTCCTATCACATAGGATGCCTCACCTAAATCTTTCATTTCAAAATTTTTAGAGAGAAATTCCTTTACGTCATGTAATAATCCAACATCATTAGAAGCAAGTAAAATATCATCAACATATAGGACTAATATTATAAACTTGCTCCCACTGACTTTCATGTAGATACACCGATCAACGGTGTTTCTCGTAAAACCATATGATGTAATGGTATCATTGAACTTAAGATACCATTGTCGGGAAGCCTGTTTGATCCATATATTGACTTCTTTAATTTACACACTAAATTTTCCTTTCTGTGATTTTAAACCCTTAGGTTGATCCATATACACTTCCTCTTCCAAATCACCATTCGAAAAGCGGTTTTAACATCCATTTGGTGAAGCTCTAAATTATAATGAGCCACCAAGGCCATAACAATTCTTAAAGAGTCCTTCTTTGACAGGAGAGAAGGTCTCTTTATAGTCAATGCCATCTTTCGAGTATAACCTTTAGCAACGAAAGTCCGGCCTTATACCTTTCAATGTTTCCATTCGAGTCACGTTTGGTTTTAAAAACCCATTTACAACCAACTCGTTTGGAACTTTCAGGCAACTCAACTAAGTCCCAAACTCTATTGTCATACATTGATTTAAGCTCTTCTTTCATGGCATCGTACCACTTTTCAGAATTGTTACTATTCATTGCTTGTCTGAATGAGATCGGGTCCTCATCTATACTTAAGTCACATTCATGCTCAAGAGTATACACCACATAGTCATGTAAACAAAGCAGTCTTTTCGCTTACTGCACCGTCTTAAAGCTATTTCCTCTTGTGGTTCATTAATCTCCTGCTCAACTGTGATCGGTTCATCTATCACATTTTCATTCGGTGGGTTTTGAATATTGATTTGGTGTTCCGGTATGTTGTGTGACGATGATACAACAACAGGAACAACAACTTTAGAAGAAACATCGGGTGAAGGAGTTTCATCCCGAATTTCCTGAAGTTCTACTTTTCGTGGTTCCCCACTCCCACTGATTAAACCATTCTCAATGAACCGAGCATTACCTGACTCGACTATTCTCGTACTATGGTTAGGACAGTAGAATCTATACCCCTTAGACTTTTCAGGATAGCCAATGAAATAACCACTGACAGTCCTAGCATCAAGCTTCTTTTCATGTGGATTATACACTCTTATCATTTGGGCAACCCCAAACATGAAGATGTCTCAAACTGGGTTTCCTACCTGTCCACAATTCATAAGGAGTCTTAGGAACTGCCTTACTGGGAACCCGATTGAGAAGGTATGCAGCAGTTTTTAGCGCATGCATCCACAAATGTGAGGGTAAGGAGCAATTACTTAACATACTCCTAACCATATCCATCAATGTACGATTTCGTCTCTCGCCTACACCATTTTTTGAGGTGTACGGCATTGTATATCGTGCACAAATACCACGACTTTCGAGACACTTTGCAAATGGACTGGACATTGTCCATTTTCATTGAATTTTCCATAATACTCACCACCTCGATCCGATCTCACTACTTTTACTTTCTTATCTAATCGCTTTTCCACCTCATTGATGAATACCTCGAGGATATTCTTTGATTGAGATTTTTCATGCAATAGATAAATATAACCATAACGTGAGTAATCATCATAAAAGTGATAAAGTACTTTTCACCTCCCCGATTAGGGGACGTCAAATGGACCACGATATCGGTGTGTATTAGCTCGAAGTTGAGTGCTTCTTGTGGCGATTTCTTAAGTGTGTTTTTGGTATGCTTTCCTTTAATGCAATCCACGCACACATCAGTCACTAAAATCCAATTGATGAAGGATTTCATTTTTCACCAACCTCAATAACCTTTCTTTGGAAATGTGACCCAATCTTTGATGCCACAAGAAAGCGAGAACTTTCATTTGGTGCACTACGTTTAATGCCTATACTACTTTCAACATGATACGAGGATTCAACAAATTTACTATCAAGATTAAAACGGTAAAGTGAGTCAAACAAAGTACCAAAACCGTAAAAGTATTTGTTCTTAAACAACAAAAAAGTACTATTACCAATTTTAAAATGAAAATCTATCATATCCGTCTTCTTCCTCTTGAAACAAGATTTCTAGCACAATCGGGAACATAAAGACATCTTTCAAGATCTATGTGACATCCAGTGTCCATGATCAGCCTGTAAGTCCCAATTCCTTCTATCCGTGCCTTCATCCTATTCCCCATAAACAAATATTGTTCGGTTTCGTTTATGTAAATTTTGGGTCGGATCGCATCGGAATCTGTATAATATGAGACACATGAGTAGTGGCACCGAGAATCTAACCACCAAGTATTATTAGGTACTTCTATAAGGTTCGATTCAAAACATACAGAAACATAATATATACCTTTCTTCTCGAACCATGCCTTCCTTTTCGGACAATCTTTCTTTAAGTGTCCTGGCTTATTGCAGAAGTAACACTTAATAATCTTTTTATGGATTTGACCCTCGCCAACCTTCGTCGGGGCCTTATCCTTTTTCTTGTCTTTCTTACCCGGTTTAGCCTTGCTGCTACTTGCACCATCATAGACTGTGAAGTGAATGGAGTGATCCTTTATTTTCTTTAATCTCCCTTCCTCTTGCACTAACATGGCCTTAATTTCTTTGAAGTTCCATTTATCTTTAATGGTGTTGTAGTTCACCTGGAACTGACCAAATTCAGCAGGGAGGGAGTTCATGATAAATTGTACAAGGAATGATTCACTCACATCCATCCCCATGGTCTTAAGCTTTGCTGCTAGGTTGGACATTTCTGTTACATGATCGTGAATTGGTTTTGACCAATCAAATTTCTTCGTAGTCAGCTCATTCATAAGGCTGCCTACGATAGATTTGTCGACCAAGTCCGATTGGGAATATTCTTTTACTTTCATCATGAATTCCTTGCATTGTCGTCTAGCATCGAAGGTTTGATATTTTCAGCCATAGTCATTCTCATTAGGTTCAAGCTCAGCCTATTAGACCGCTCCCAAGCCTCAAATAGAGACTTGTCAGCTTCCGAGCTGGTCTCAGTAACAGCTGCGGGCCTTTCATCCATTACTATAGCAAGGTCCAAATCCATAATACCCAGAGTAAACTGGATTTGTTCAAACCAGTCAGCATAATTTAGCCCGTTGAACTTGACGACCGTATTTCCCGATGCTAAGAGGTTCAAAGAAGCTGCAAACATTTATACATCCTCACCTATTAGTGTTTTGAGTTAACTTTAGTTGATTCAGAAAACTTTGCATACAAACTTTAAGAATGTATTTAAGTTCACCTTTGGGCAATATTTAAATACATAAATAACATAATTGATGCCAAAATATTCTTTAACGGATAATCATGCATATAATAGTTAAATAAGTATGCTATCTTTGGATATACACAATATTTAACTAAAATAAGACGATTCATCTCTTTAATATTATAGACTATATGCAATGGTCCACCTTTGGGCAACCTCCTAGCAAAATAGTCTATAATTTCAATTGTTCAATTTACCACCATGTCATTCTTTTACGGCATCTCTATAATCATGAACAGTCGAACCACATTTAATATAAGTATTACAAATTTTCTTTCAGCTAGGCCACTTTGGTGACTAACAAGCTATCTATGTGAAATTCACACTTTAATACTTGAAGAAACTTTAATCAAGTTATAACATTATATACACCAAAAACTCATAAATATACGTACTGTACAATTATATACATATAATGACTGCATACATAAAATGGTTGTACGAATCAGTCGCAAAACATAATCCCAACACATCATTTATCAGAAATAGATTCTGATTTAGGGACTAACATTCATACACATATATTTATAAAGAGCCATTAGTGTAGTCTGATATTAAGCAATTTCACCAATATGTTATTGTGTAATTAGTAGACAGTCAAATAACATTAATGGCAACATAGTGGCATGTTTATACATACATACATTCATACATACAATCACTATCTTTAAAACCCACGTATGCACATACATGTGCATTAACATCACATGTGAGTAACCAAAACATAATAATTGGCTGTCCACTTTATCAACCTGCTTCAACATATTATCATGTTTATCAAGAATTTCAGTTATTCACCCTTTCAGTGAATACGTACAGATACATAATTTGTCTTGTATAAAAAAAAATCAACACTTTCATCAATTGAGGTAAATACAGATAATTAAGGAGACCTCAATTGATATGAAAAAAAAACACGAATCTTCATAAGTTTCAGTGGAATACGTTCGAATAATTCATCATGAGTTAATAGAATAACAACTTTAATCGGAAAATTATGAGTTTCCAAACGGGTCTCTGATACCACATGTAATCTTTTATAGAATTTCAAATTTTCAGTTTTCATGAAATTCATCAATTTTTCTATAATGCCCAAAATCTTAGGAACTCATGATTTTTACAATTGGAGAAAATAAATTAGCATGGTCTAGTAAACTTACCTTAATCCATGTTAATTCTTCTTGAAACTTCTTGTAGAGAATTCTCTTCCTCTTTACCTTTCTTTTTCTCTTCTTCTTGATGGTGTGAAGATCACAATCTCTACACCCCTCTTTATATTCTGAATTTTATACGTTACATTCTTAAAGAGATGGAGAGATTTTCTTCACCTTTATCCGTTATTGGTAGAGGAAGAGGGAGGTTTTCTTCTCCCATGTCTTAACTACAATTTAACACTACTTCTCTTAACCATCAAAGAGAAGCCTTTAATGTTAAAACATTAACATTTATTTCATATGGGCCATTAATAGGATTTAATATTCTAACATATACTTGTTTACACTCTTATTCAAAATTTGTTACGTTACTTTTGTCTCATTCGTTATATTTACGAATATGTTAGTTTATTTTTTCATTTTTTTCCTTATTAAAATATCCAGATGATGTTAAATAATCTACAAGATATTGTGGTCTGAGAGTGTTTTGTAATATGCGAGTTGGTATCAAATTATAGCAATAAATTATTCCTATGATTAGTCTAATTATTTGCTTGACTCGTCTTGTAGCGAACGTGATGACTGATGATAAATCAACTCAAAATTGTTTTATTTGACTTAAATATTGATAATCATTTTTAATTATTCACTGTGTTTATAATATGTTGTTAGTACTATGTTTTGTGATATAAGTATCTTCATGCGTCTAATTATTCGTTCTGCCAAACAAAACCATCGTGGATACTTATAACTTAATTGTTGTGTAAAGTTATTTTATTTTTTTATTAACAATTTAACTTTAGTTTACAAGAAGATGCAAAATAATGGCTTGAGGAATAAGTTTCAACTTAAAGAAAGATGTATAAAAAAATAATTACATACTCATGTTTAATGTTACATACCAATGATTATACCCGAGCATAGGCCGATGGACAAGCACAAGTGGTAATCCAAGACGCTAACATGGACCGACCTGTCGTCAACAGAAAAATATATTAGCCGACTGAGCCTAGCTAGAGGCATTTCAAGACTAAGGGAGCTTCATCCCAAAAAGTCAACGATGACCGAAATTTGGAATTAGGGGTGTAAACGAATCGAATCGAAGTCGAATATCAAGATATCATATTCTTATTTGACTCATTTAGAGAATATTCTTATTCATATTCTTTTAATGTTCGAATACAAAAGTTTAGGGATGTCAAAATTCCCGTGGGGAATCATCATTTGTTGGTACCCGAATAAATTGGGACGGAGAATCCCCGATTAATTCGGGGGATGGGAGCGTGGATGGCGATTCCCGCTTTTCAAACTGGGGGGATGGGAGGGGATGGTATTTATATCCCCGTCCGCCCCCCGCCCGCCCGATTAGATGAAACGGAGATTCCCGTCCCCATCCCCGTTCACCTATATATAATATATATTTATATATATGCATATATATTATTAATATTAATTATGTTTATATATTTTATTTTATTAAATTATAAAATTAAACCCTAAAAATTATGTGTTTTATACTATGATGATTTTTAATTTTTAAAATTACAAGATTTTGTATTTGAAAATTGTTGTATTTAATTCAATTTGTTAAAGTATTTTATATTATGGAGTTATTATAAGATTAGCTAGTGATTCGTGTTATTTTATCTATTTTAATTATTAACTATTTTAAGTAAAAAAATTTATTAAAAATACAAAATGGGGACCCCGTTTCCGGGGGAATCCCCATCCCCGCACAGGATGTCCAAAATGGGAAAATGGTACGGGGGATGATATTTGAAATGAAATTCGGGGACGGGGATGTTATGTCCCATATCAACTCCGTCCCCCGCCATTGCCATCCCTACAAAAGTTGATTCTTATTCTTATTTGAAAATATATTCGAATATGCACGAATAAATTCGAATATTCATATTTGAAATTCTAACATATATTTATCTTTTTTTTTTATGCTAATATTTAATTAGATTGCAACAACAGTTAGAATACAAATAATAACTTTGGGTCATGAAATTGTTAAATACATAAATAATATATTAATCACTAATTACATAAAAAATTATATTAATGAAGTCTCTCAAGAATACGCTACAAGAATATAACTATAGCAAAAACTTGTATGAGACGGTCTCATGTACATTTTTCATGAGACGGATCCTATATATAAATAAGATTTGAACCCAATACCAAACCCATGAAAATGACCCACGTTTTTTGTGTATTGTGAGATCCGTCTCACGAACTTAAGTCCATGAGACGGTCTTACATAAGACCTTCTCTAGAACCGTATGTGGGCTTATTAGTTTGGATCTTTTATAAGTGAATTTATATATGCTTTATTACATATTAATAATCTCATAAATCTTGCTCAAAATATAATCTACATAAATAAATATATACTTATATGTATACATATTATATATACAAGTGACTTGTATAAATATAAATATAATATATATCGTATTATTAGAATATTCTTTCAAATACTCGAATCGAATATAATGATATTCATATTCGTATTCGTATAATATACGAATTTGATCAAATATTCTTATTTGAATTTTTATTCTAATTTTTCGAATTCGAATGTCAATATATTTAATTCGAATAGCGAATCGAATAAAAAGATTCGCTTTTTTACACTCCCAAATTTGGAATCCACAGTGGCGGATAACCGCCACCTGGCAAAGAGATAGTAGTGGGACAACTCAACAAGTATTATTTGACACATGAGAGAGTCACGCGGCTCATGCGCAAAAAAAGGAAGACAAGTGTCCCACTCAAATTTTATTTATAATGATTCTAATTTATTCAATGTAATAGTATAAATAAAACTCATTTTTATGAGGAAAAAGACAACAAAAATCCTTATATAAAAGCATTGTATTTGAAATTCTGTCAAGCGATCGGCCAAAAGTCATGCTCGACATTTAATAAAAAAGTATCTTATTCTATATTTCTTATTCTACAACTTGTATTTAGATATTTAATCCCTTGTTGAGCGAAATCTAGCATCAACACCAACAAAAAAAAAGGACTAATGGTGTTAATTTATTATACAACGTAAAAATTTAAAAAAAAAAATAGTTAAAACCAAATTCACCAGTTGGACTATTCAAAAGTCCAACGGGCTGGGTCTTAAAATTTTACCAGAATTGGACTGGGCTGGTAAAAGGGGCCAGTATATTGGAGCTACAATGAACCCATTCAACATTTGGGGGTTAAATTTTGAAATCATGCAAGCTTGCTCAACAGTCAACAACCAATTAACCATGCCTTGTAAAGTGTTTTGGTGGTTAATTTTCAAATAATCTTTTGGATAAGTCACATTTCTTTAAATTAATCAGAAAATCCTCTATTTCTAGCCTTTGAATTTTTTTATAATAAAAATAATTTTATTAATTAATTCAAACTCGCAATACATCGATAGAAGACATAAACAAATCTGTTAAAAACTATAAAAGATGAAACTATGATTTTTTTTTTTGTAGCATTTAGGTTAATAACAAAACTCGGCTTGAAAAGCCTACAACTATGAAAATTCTATAATGCTTAGAATATCTATGATTCTAGATTTGCGACATCTTTCAAGACCACAACTGATTTATCTCTATCGGATCGAAAAACTTGCTCGTCTGAATTGCTCGCGCACAAAAATACCGCACCAAGAGGACTATAAACAAAACGCCACAGGATGGTGAAATCACAAACAAGAGAAAACAAATAACCCGGATTTATATGGAAAAACTACTTATTTAGAAAATAAAAATAAAAAGATGTAGATGCTGTTAATTTTAGGTAAAAAAAAAAAAAGGCCAAAAATCACCCTTAAAATGAAGGACAAGAAAGAGAAAAAAAAAAATGAGCCTTTGAATTCTTTGAGTTTGTTTTATTCTACCTCTGAGAGTAATAATCCGTTTGTAGGATAGGTCTTTTATTTTGGGCTTTCAAGAAGTATTCTAGTGGACTTTGGCAGAAATGCACCTAAAAATCCACGACGACTATATATATAAACAATCGAATACCACAAATGAACACTTCAAAATGACGTTAAAAATGTGAGCTTACTGAAAAAATTACATTCCCATTTATCCACCAAAAACACAATGTTCCAGAAAATGCACTTCTATTGATTTATCATTTAAATGCATCCACAAATGGATTTATACTCGAAAAGTTAACCAAAATCACTCTAAACAAGCTTCTTTAGATATTCTATTTTGGACTATTAAGTAGATATTTTGGGCTACTTAATTTAGGGCCTGACTCCAAAATTTTTCAGAATATGGATGATCAATTCTGCTTGTAATTTTCTGCAACGTGCACATTAACAAAATATCTATTTTAATTCATTGTTATTTCTGTATTCAAAAATGCAAAATAACAATTGAGAACAATTAACTGAGAATAATCCAGAATGCCTACAAATAATAATGAGTGACTTTTTATACATGGGTTGATGGGTCGACGGGTCTTGTAGGGCAAAGTGGGCGTGTAGGCGGATAATTATATCTGTAATCCAATAATGATTAATGAGTGTAAAAATTAAAATAAGAATAATTGAGAAAACTTCAGCAGATGAAAAAGAACTCAGACGGAAGCAGTAAGCAAAAATAGAAGCAGCACAAAAATATGACTCATAACTGACTCTGCAAAACTATCATTCCCTCTATGTATTTCTCCTGACAAAATAACTAACTAGGATATCTCTTTTTCACGTAATTAGTAGGTATAGGTGGCTTCCTTGTACGTTTTGGGCCTGGGTCAATTAATTCTACTATTTATTCACTCTGAAGTCTGAACTCGGGCTGATTTATCAACAAGTTGGGTCGGATCATTATCCCATTTGCCATAACCTCTTTGGTAGACATGTCTAACGGTTCCGAACCCCTGTTTCCACAAACCGGAAAAGGTGGAACAGGAACCTAACCGTTCTAAAGATGGTTTCGGTTCGGTTCGATTCGAACCGCGGTTCCGATTCCCCTTTTTTTTCGTTTTTTAAAATTTTTAATACTGAATAAATTAACACAATTAATGAAGGAAATGAAATTGAGTAAGAACAAATTGACTTTATTGCTTTATAAAATGAATATCTTGTTAAATATAAAATTGCATTTCTAATAGATAAATTTCATCTTTCAAAGTAGCTAAATCATCTTGAACACATAAATTTATAATATGATATATACAACGAATATGAAAAAATTTACCACCAATAGAAGGTTCACAAATATTAATAAGTGATTCTAAACTAGCCGTATTAGCACTAGCATTATCAAATGAAATTGAATTTTTTTGTAACTAAACCATATTATTGTAAAATAGTATAAATTTTATGAGAAATATTAAAAGCGTATGTTCAACATTAAACTCTCTATATGCAATTAATCATTTTTGCAAAGTCCATGTATTATCAACCCAAAGGCATGTAATTCCCATATAAAAATTTCATTTGCCAATGATCACTCCATACATTCGAACAAATTGAAACTTTGTTTTGTAAAGTAGCAAATGAATTAATTAACTTTAATTTAAATTCACCAACCGTTTTTTTTAATATCACGAGTAAGTGTAGAACGTGAAATCTTTTTACTAGCGGGGTTAAAACTAAGTCTAGTAAAATTTTCGTGAAGTTTATTATCGGCAAAGTTAAAAGGAAGTGACATACCACTAACAAATTTAGCTAACTCTTTCCTAGTATTTATTTCACTATATTTAAATAAAGCGAAGAAGACTCCATATCGATGAAGAACCCGTGAATCCCCGGTAGTTGTGTTTGAGCACAATCGTTGCCAACTTATCCAAATATTTTTTGTTTAAATGGTTCGTGAACGCCCCATAATCGCCGCCTCCTCTAAATTTGCGGGAATTGTTGCAATAGTTACAAGTAACTTTGAAACTTTCGGTTGTAGGATCCGGATATTTTTTAAAGTGCACAAAAAAAAATATCGGATCTAAGTGGTGTAGCTCGATGACTTTGAGTTTGAGTTGGATTTTGCGGTTCGGTTGAACTTCACCTTCTTGTTGATCTTCACCAAAATATGCATCGATTTCATCTTCGCTCAAATCGAAAGCTTCTTCAAACCGTGGTGGCCGTTACTCGCATCAAACTTTTCCCCTTATTGGATTGGCGAGAAGAACCTCCATGGTTCGACATTTTTAAAATAGCTAATGAAATAAAAATATGAAACCACTAAAAATTAAATTGAAACTTGAAATTATAACTTGAAATTGAGAGATTAGAATGTAGAGAGTTGAGAGATTAGAATTTAGAGAGTTGGTGTGAGGAAAAATGTGTGAAATAGATGGGATATTTATAGGAAAAATTTGTGAAAAAATTAAAAATACGTAAACCGCCGGTTTAACCGAAAATCGGCGGTTTTGATCAACGGTCAAACAATCATGACCGTTGATTTTTCAAAATTCAAATTTTAAAAAATTAAAAAACTACGGTTTTAACCGAAATGCACGGTTCGGTTAAAATCGATCGCTAACGTTCACAAATATGACCGTTGGATTTTCAAATTTAATTTATATTTTATTTAATTAAAATTTAAAAAATATAGTAAACCGGTTCTGATTCAAAAAAATGCCGAACCGTAATCTAACCTTCCAATTTCGGTTTGAACCGAAACCATGGTCAAACGATTTTTTTTCGAGCAGTTGACCCGGTTGAAACCGACCGGTTCGGTTCGAACCGAATCGTTGGACATGTCTACTCGTTGGAGCATTTTCCAGTTCCACCTAATGGCCAATGTACTGGCTGGAACAACTAATATTAGCTCACAAGTTGATAGTGTTTGAAATTAAAAACTAAAAGACGAATTGTTTAATGTACCATCTTAACATTTTTCTTCTAAACAGAATTTAGCTAACCATCATTTTTCATGATCAAAAGCTCAAAACTAAAGTGAAAATGCAGCTGAAAGTTATTTCGTTTACGTTCTTGAATTGACTATGTGTTGTTGTGTTCAATTCTCAACCGTTGATAGGTTTTCTAGCAATTGAGATCTTCTATTCTATTTAATATTTAATCACATACTCCTGTGAACGGTGTAAATACCACGTGTACAAATATGACGTCATCACGTACACGTGACTTGTATTGATACAGTTAACATAGAAGATGATACACTAAATAGAATAGAGAATCTCAATCGGTTTTCCGGATAGTGTGGCTGCACATTATCCGTTGCTTAACAATAACACAAAACATTATTAATCATAGATAAACTTAGATCACAAAATAAAAACATATAAAAAAACTATACAATATAAACTAAATAGAAATGTAGCTCGTCTTCAGCTACCATCTTTCATACCAAGTAATTAAGCTCAAGGAGCACAAGCAGCCCAATTAGATGGCAGTCTAGTCGAACTTATAGTTGGCATGTTGCGTACGTTTACGTCCACAGGCAGCAAGCGATATTCGATATCGAGATCCCTGAAAATTTTAACCATTTCCTCAACAAGAAGTGCTCTTCTTACCCATCTCTCACCCATGTCCTGATGATTCATCCTATGTGAAAGCCAAACTGAAAACATTATCTTGTTCATGTCCTCCACGTCTCTCATCACTATCATCGGCGCTGGATGCCAGTGATGGCGCTTGTTATCAACATACCTGCAAGTGCACACACGGGTGAATAATCTCGAACCTTAAGGTAACCCTTCAGGTTCAGTCTAATTACAAAAAAAAAAGCTCAGTTATCTTTTAAAATTACAAATTATCGGAAGTTTTTTATTTTTCAAAACTTTTTGAGGGGGATAATTGTGAAACAAATATAAACCTCAAGAGAGTGTCTGCAGTAATACCTCATAAGGGTTTTTGTAATTAGGCTAAAAATTAGGGCTGTTTTTTTTTTTTTTTTTTTTTTAATTTACTGTACGGCAAATTTTTTGATTAGGATATAGAGATGCCATATTAAAAGAATCTCCAAGAGAGTGCTCTGCCAACACAACGTCAAAGCCACCGCCATTTAGAAGATGTGAACAGGTTTTGCACCAAAATGACTCAAGTCTATTTTTTTAATTATTTTAAATTAGTGATTTTAGTGAATCACAATATCCATTCAAATTGAATATTATATAATATTCCTTTTGACTACAGAATTTAGCGCAAACTGCTGGAGATGAAGGGTAGATTCTGAACTAAATTTGCATTAAAATGGTGCCAGGTGCTGGAGATGGTCTAATGTGCACATAGAGACAGCCGCTAGCTTCATGCCGCAAAAAGACAAATTGCTAAACAAGTATGAGGAGAAGAAGAAGATGCAACAAATACCTTGTGATCCTTTCCTTCATTAGTGCGATCTTCTCCATGGGAGTCGAAATGTGGATACAAAAATCGATTGCGTCTCCCATATCTGGGCTACGGTAATAATTATGGATCGGCTTTGTCGACAAGATACTGTTTGGGTAATAGATCTTGTGGTTATCAAACTTAAGGAGAACTGTTGTCAATATATTCATTTCTTCAACCACCATCTGCAATTGAAACAATTAAAGTTGCATAAGCGTCATAAAGGAGTACTATAGATTAGTGCAAATCGTGACAGAAGTAGAAAACATGTTGAATGCAAGAAAACTTACTTGAATTCCGTCAACTTCAATACGGTCACCCACATCAAAAGGGTGCATCACAAATAAAAAGATGATCGCCTCAAATGTCGTCTTGCATGTGTTTCGAACATGAACACCACTAAAAGAAGTTGGGAGCTTAAGAAGATAAAGAAGTGTGTAGTTGCAACTTTGAGTATAAGAAGCCAGATGACAATTATGACAACTGCCACTAGTGCATTCAGCATTTGGTGTAGTTTGTTAACAGCAGTTTTCGTGTCATTTAGAGACAAAGCAAGAGCTCTCCGTTCTCTAAATGCATTCACCTGCATTGGAAAGATTCAAAATCTTTTGATGTTTATGGCAACATGGATTCCAAAACTGATGATAAGTAAAACGGGAACTACACAATGAACCTGTGCAACAAATGTCACCCCACCCCGGAAAAAGAAAGACCAAAAAAAAAATGCCTTTCTTTATATTCTATCATTCATATTCGTAAGACACTGGGTATTGTAAAACAAGAGAAAGCTAAATGAAAGGATCATAAACCATTTAAATTTTCAATAAAAATATGTACTGGATCATCTTGACCAATTCCCACAAGGTTAACTGGTTTTTCAGGTTGCACACAAAACTGGGATTGTACTTGTTTAATTCTTTGGTTTATTTGGGGGAGAGAAATTTCTGCCAACATAAGAATTGTACTTTTTCCTACAAAAGAATCATTCATAATGTTGAAGGTCATATTCATCTTCTCTCCAAACCAAAGTTATTCTACAAATATCATTGGAAAGGACATCTTCTCTCCAAACCATTCCTCATCTCTAGATAGAGACTGACTCATTGATGTTGTACACTAATTCAGTGTACTTCAGAATATCAGAATTGGTCATTGATCTTTATCTCATTGTCTTTTACAAACTAGAAATAATTTAGTAAGACATATATTTTCTGTTTCTCATGTATATAGAGAGGCTAATAAAGCTGCTGATAAATTAGCAGCCATAGGCTCTTCAAGTGATGATAGATTAGTTTTTTTCCCCTGCTTGTCTACCTCATACTGTTAGAGGTATTGCTAGAATTGATCAACTTGGTTTGCCATCTTTTAGAACTAGTAGGAATAGATATGGATGAAATGAACTTTTAAGACTATCATAGTATGCAATAAACTGGTCGGGATTACCTTAATCCCCCACCCCAATAATTTTTGGGGTGTTTACACAAAAAAAAAAAGAAAAAGTTTTTTCAGGTGGGTCAACCAAGAGCATATGACAGCATGTGCTCTACGAAACATGATCCATAATACACTCGGGTTCTCATTGTGGGGTGCATTGTGGCATCAAATCAGAACCAATTTAGCCCATTACACTGATGTACCGTTAACCACTATGGACAAGTTGACACACTGAAGTACCGTTAACCACAAATCCACTATGGACAAGTTGACACAACACCCTTGTGCGGTAAGATGAGACCAAACGAAAAATGGCAAAACTTAGTGATTACTACCAACATAATAAGGAAAATTGTGAGATAATATTCCTTACCACCCAGTTCTTAAGAGCTTTCTTGCTGATTCCCTTTTGCTCACTTCCATCTTCAAAGAGATGCATGGTCCTTAAAACCTCATCCTCCCGTATAAAACGCATTAAATCCTTCTGATAAATATGTCTGTCACAGAAAGCATGTTATTATTATGAGGAAATATACATAATATGTGATAGCTCAAATGACTGCTATATCAGAGGAAATCTATATAATAAATAGGCGATAGCTCGTATAAGTTGATAGAAATTCGGATTGTGTTTGCTCCAATCGTCAATTCTTTTGGCTGTTACATCCCATAAGCAGATCCAAACAACAATACAAGAACTGGTTTGATTTGACTCCTTATAAATTCTCAAAATGTTGACACACACGATTACTCAAGTGAAAGAATTTAAATAACACATAAAACATCAGTATAACAGAATAAAGCTGAATCATATTCCAGGATAGAAATTAAGAACACAAACAAAAACACAAGCAACAAATATATCTTCATGAAAAGGAACATACTTAGATCCTGGCATGGCCACATTATCAAAAATCTTCTTGGCAGCAACTTTGGCCTGGTTTTCGCTTGTGATATGCACCATCGTCTCATCGTCTCCAGTGGCACCCTGTATTTTCTCATCTAGAGTCGAGAGAACCCGTTCCTCACAATGTTCATCATCCTCTTCATATTCCAAGCCGATATATTCTTCTGATTCAACCTATGCAAATGATCAATAGTGATACGATTCTCCTCTTCCTTCTTCGACAAGACTCTAGAGAAAATGGGAGTCCGAGCATCCGTCGACTCTCTAGAAATTCTCGGAGTACCAATTATTCTTCCACTCTTCGGAAACATATTGGCCTTCAAATCGGCCGGAATAGTCACCCCTGCTTTCTGAAACTTTTGGACTTCAATCATCACCTTCTCTTCCTCTTCATGATCCTGCTGTATTTCAACCAATGGTGGCCCTGAAAGTGTCTCAATCACATATTGATTGAACAAAGATTCTTGAATCCGATCGAAAAACGTGCTCACGTGAAACGACGATGCTAAAACCTTAACAATTAGAGTTTTCAATAGCCAAATCAAAGTTCCCACCAAAAGGCACACCCAAATCTTAGTCACATATGGCAAAATTTTACCATTCGTCACCCTTTCAACCTTCTTGTCAAAAATGAAATGCCAAGCAATCAAAACCAGCGCCAACCAAACACAATTCTGCACTGCGTTTTTCAATCCGTAAACAAAATATAAAACCCGTTTTCGCAGAAGAAAATTCTTCTCAATTGAAAAAACAGCAATTCTAATCACCCACCCAGAAACCAACCTTCCAGAAATCAAAACCAAAACCATCAGCTCCCATTTCCAAAGCGCCAATTCAAAAATAGTTCGTTTTCTCAACATATTAATAGTTAAACTACAAACTAATGCCGCAAATATTAATATCAAACTCAGTAATTGGAGTACCGAAAGAGCACTAAACTTCATTCTCTTGTAGTCCTCAGGTAAATCGTCTTCCAGAAAAGGATCGTCCTCGTCAATTTCGCTCGCCCCCTTTTCTAGAAGCTGCGATTTAGCCAATCTTTGAGTCTGAAAGTCTAGATTATTCTCCTCCGGCGGGTCAAGTAATCTGGACTTGGATTTGGTTCTCAGAAGACTAGATTTCCTCCTAAACGAATTGTTAGAGCTGCACACCAGAACCTCCTCCGGTTCGGCATCGGATTGGCGGTTCGAAGACGGTTCGATGCTCTCGTGAAACGAAACTCGAACGTCTCTCGGCGTCAGTTGGCCGGAGTTATAACTGCTGGCACTATCGGCGGCGGCTCTCATTACGGTGTCGTTCGAGAAATTGTAACTGGAGTCCCTCCACATTGTGTTGGTGCTGGTTTCATTATTGTTACCAATGCTCGTGTTGGGTACTGAATCTTGGCTTTTGATTTTTACCACGGTGTGTATGAGGGAGGAAGGTGAGGTGGTGAAGGAAGAAGACGACATTAAATGTTTATGTGAGTTTTCTGTTAAGAGCTAGAATCTGGCGCTGTTCTTCTTCTTGTGATAATGAAGATTTAAAGGATTTACGGTGTGTTTGCATGGGAGGTGGTGAGGAATGGCCTTTTTAGTCATTTGAGTCATCATTTTGTTTTAGTCATTCTTTTAAAATTATTTTGTTCAGCTATTTTGACTAAGAAATGACACTTACGCCCTATTTGTATTCCTCGATGAGTTATTGGAAACTCACTCCAAAATTTCATACATCTCTCCATAGCCGTCAGAATGGCCAGGCCCGTCCCTCCCCGCCTAAGGTAGGTGGCGGGCCTAAATGAGTTAGCCCACTCCGGACACCGGGTTTGGCGAGGTTGGATGACGGGCTAGCCCGCCAAAAAAAAAAAGAAAAAAATGAGAAGAAAAATAAGATGAATTAGAAGTAAAAATATAGTATAATTGATATTTTATATTTTTATCTCTTATAAAAGTATATGTAATATTTTTTAGTATATGTATTTGTCATCAATTATTTTATTTAACTCATTAAAATTAATAATATGAATTTTTTTTTTTTTTTTTTTTTTTTAGGCGGGCGCGGGCGTAATGACGGGCCCGTCCCCTCACTAAGCGGCGGGCGTTTCAGACACCCCGTCACCCGTTTTTGACACTCTATATCTCTCTCTCTCGAAAAGTTTTCAGTGAGTTTTGCATTGTTTCTCCCTCCAACACTCATCACTTTAGTTTTCGGTAAATTTATGGTGTATTGAGTCTAGATTTTTGATGCGTGAATAGCCATCAAAGTAGATGCTTTAGAATCTATCCAGTTTGGTCGCACTCGCCCAACCCACCCATCCTACCTGTTTCAAGGTTTTCAAAGTTTCTTTAGTTTTTTTTTTTTTCTCTTTCTTCCTTTTGCTCACCTTTTTTTCTCCCATCTTTTTCTGCCTCTCTCCCCTCTCTGTTTCTTTTTTTTTTTTTCTTCCCTTTTTTTCTTGCTTTTTTTTTTTTTCTCATGTATTTTTCTGCCTCCCTCCCTCTCCATGGCTTCCCTTGATATTCATCAAATAATTCTAAAAATAAAAGGACATTGTTGTTGGACTTTGAATGGAACTAGACAAGAAACAACTTTTACAAGCCAACAAATAATTTGACTTCAAGCCATGACTGTTAAGAGAAACGATCTTAAGTGGTAATGGCAGACCCCATCAAAAAAATGTTCAATGAAGAATCAAATAACTTTAATGAAAGATTTTGATAAATAACTCAACAAAATCAACTTATTTGGGGAGTGAAAGTCAAACATTTCATTATTCAAGTTTTCATTTCTTTTTCCTATGACAAATTATGAGTGTGAGTTAAAGTAATACTTTTATGAGTAAAAGTATCCATTTTTTTAAATAAGTATCATAATTTTTAATACGAGTTACATATTAGGAATTCAAGACAAGAAGAAAGAAAAAAATGATAGAGTTAAAGTAACACTTTTATAAAGCTAGACAAGAAACAACTTTTACAAGCCAACAAATAATTTGACTTCAAGCCATGTTAAGAGAAACGATCTTAAGTGGTAATGGCGGACCCCATCAAAAAATTGTTCAATGAAGAATCAAATAACTTTAATGAAAGATTTTGATAAATAACTCAACAAAATCAACTTATTTGGGGAGTGAAAGTCAAACATTTCATTTTTGAAGTTTTCATTTCTTTTTCCTATGATAAATTATGACAGAGTTAAAATAATACTTTTATGAGTAAAAGTATCCATTTTTTTAAATAAGTATCATAATTTTTAATACGATTACATATTAGGAATTCAAGATCAAGAAGAAAGAAAAAAATGATAGAGTTAAAGTAACACTTTTATGAGTAAAAGTATCCATTTTTTGAGATAAAATATCATATTTTTAATACGAGTCACATATTAGGGATTCATTACAAAGTAAAGAAGGAAAAATAAATATCACGAGTTAAAGTAACACTTTTATGAGTAAAAGTATCAATTTTCTAAGATAAAGTATCATGTTTTTTTAACACAAACACATATAGGGGTGTCGCAAACTTGAAATTACCAAAATCGAACCGATATTCGAACAAAAAATATGGCTTTTTGACTTTTCCCGAATCGAACCATCCCAAAATATTTATTGGTACGGTTAGTTTTTTAAATATCCGTATCGAGAACCATACCATACCAAACCAAATGGACCGAACCAAACTAAAGATATGAAAGTAGAACCGATTTTGAAGAATTTTTATATATACATATATAATATTATTATCTTATTTATTTTTTTGATAGTGAATTAATTACATATTCTTTGAAATAAAATACTATACAAAACATAATATTCAAAATTATCAAATTAAATATTAGCATACTTTATCAATATATCAAATGAATAATTCCTATAGGAATTTAATTCAATAGTGTTACACTATATTAATTATTTATAAAAAAATAGTTGCAATCATATTAATGTATTTAAATGTACTCAATAATTTAAATTAAAAACCATATGTGATTTGTATAAAATATTTTAATTTAATGATTTTTACTTATTAATGATTATTATAACTAGACTCATCATCTTATTTAAAAAAATTAATTAATAGTGGAATTAGTTAAATGATTAGTAAATTGTACCTAAATTAGAGTAATCTACTAATCAATAAATTGAAACATTGAGACTATAAACTTATATAAACTTTCATTCATATATCAATGTTTTTCCTAAAAGAGGAGAATATGCAAAAATTGGCTACCAAAGGAGAATTGGAGAAGAATCTTGAGAAGTTTTAAGAAAAGCATACATATGATGTTAATATGTTAGGTTGATGGAAAATCAATATCATTAGATATCATAACTTAAGTAGGATTACTAGAGATTATTTGGCAATTCATATTGTAATTTATATTTTTGCATGATGGATTAAACAATTAAGGTATAATTTAATTAATAATTTCGTATTGATTATCTTTTTTGTCTCCTTTTAAAACATGGATAATATCGGATTCTCCGATTCTTTTTCCGAACCAAATCAGTCCATTAGAACCGAATATCCATACCGAGCCGTCCCGAAATTTGGGACGGTTCGATACAAATATTTTTTTTATCTATAGTACGGTTTTGTATATCAATTTTTGAAATACCCAAACTTTGGTACGGTTCCAGAGATTTTTGAATCTCCGAACCATACCGTACGATACACACCCCTAGTCACAGTTAGGAATTTAGTACAATGAAGAAAGAAAAATAAATATAATAGAGTTAAATTAACACTTTTATGAGTAAAAATATCCATTTTTTGAGATAAAGTATCATATTTTTAATACAGGTCATAGATTATGAATTCATTGCGGTGAAGGAGGAAAAATAAATATACTTGAGCTAAAGTAACACTTTTATAAGTAAAAGTATCTATTTTTTGAAAAAATATATAATGTTTTTAATACAGTAATATATTAGGAATTTAAAGGAGGAGAAATAAATACAACAAGTTAAAGTAACATTTTGAGTAAAAGTATCATTTTTGAGTAAAAAAATGCCACTTTTGGGCCTTGTTTGTTTATGTTTCCAATGTCTCTTTCAGGTTTCCAACTATACATAAAAGTGGAATCATGTTTGTTCATAAAATTTCCAATGGAAATCATCATTTTCATTTTCTATTTTTCACATAAAACAACATCTCAAACCTATAATTTTTATTCTCAAACCTATACACTACCCTACATCACTCATCATTACTTATTAATCACTATTTTCATATTTTAACCCAATTATATATGTGGGACCCATCATTATCAACTTTATCTACTTAAAATATTACTATTTTTAAATTATAATTATCTAATGGGACCCACCAACTATAATCTTACAAATATAATATTATATATTCAAATTAAAATATTGAAGTGGACCCACCACTACCAACTTTTCAATTATTATATACATAAAATAATATTTCAAAACTACTCAAACCAAACACAATCTCATTTCCAACCCTACATAAAACACATTTCAATTCATTCATCCAAACACAATCCCAATTTCCACACGAAAACCAATAAATTCTCAAAATTTATTTCCAACTCAAAGCTGGAAATGGACCATGGAAACATAAACAAACATGCCCTTGATGTTTACATTATTTAAAATATAAAAGTACTATTGTGCATCCTAAAAGTATCATATTTATTGCTCAAAAGTATCATTATTTGTGGAATAAGAATCTCTTTTTATTTCTGAGAATTTAAAATATTCAAGTATTTGTCCATCATAAAAGTAACATATTTAATCGAAAAATATCACTATTGCGAGAACAAGTATCATTTATTGCTTGTGGTAGAGAGGTTTATGGCTTGTTGGATGAGAGATGAGAGAGAAAGATAGATCTATTGGAGGAGAGCATGATAAGAGGATAAAGAAAGAGAGATTTGTTTTGTCAAATTCCCACAGTCTTTGGATAATTAAGAGATTTTTTTAATAACCGAATCCGGTTGTAGGATGCATCTTCTGATTAGGATCCGTAGACGGTCATATGAGAGACCTTCCCAAAATATAAACTTCTTAAGTGATTTTGTAATCTAAATTAGGGATGACAATGAGATGGGTAAATGGTAATGGTGGGGGTACCCACCCACCAAGACCTTAATGGGACGGGTATGGGTATTTTATCGTGGATTTGAGACGGGTAGGGAACGAATTTACCCCTAGAACACTCGTTATCCGAACCCATTAACAATGCAAATGCATATATATATATATATATATATATATATATATATATATAGGTATAGGATCATATGTGGCAAGGCCCCTAATATGTGGCGGTGTGGGACGAGATCTAGGCCATTAACATGTTTAATCCAATGGCCTGTTTTTTTTCGATTTTTTAAAAAAAAATTGTAATCAGCCCATTTAAGGGCAAATTAGACAAATCATAAATATTAAATAACGCCCAATTTTGGTAACTCCCCACAATTTCCTATCTTTATGGGATTCAATCACCAAAAAAAATCTCCCGCTTCTCCCAAAATTGAGAAAGTTTTCGTCCCCCCCACAAACCCACTATCACACGTCCGCCATAACTTCATCTCCAAAATTCCTCCATACAAACGGCGTGTGAACTCCATTGTTTTTTGAAAAAATCGAGCCAATGACTCTTCGTGTGCGGCGAAATCCGGTTGGGCATAAAACCTCCAAAAAGCTTCGTTAATCTACATCAAGGTTTGCCCCGCTTCTATTTTTTCGATTATATTTGGAGTCAGTAGTGCACGGTCAAAGCAAAAAGGATTTTTACCCAACCTCGACAACATGTTTTATATCAATTGAAGATGTTTATTTATGGGTTTTTCCTTAGTTTTTGTTGACCTAGTTGTAGGACACTTTTTTTCTAGTTTGAATTTTTAGGGTTCTTATAATGGCCTTTTTTTCACATGCCTTTTGAAGTTGGTTATGTGGAATTATATCATTGAATGTATATGTCGTGTTTGTTGTTCCTATGTAAATTTTAACGAGTATACATTTTCCTGAATGCTACCTAGTTCTTCTTCCCTATTATAAATGGATGGTACTTGTTCGTGATATGCGTCAACATAAAGAAGAATAAATCTTTGTCACATTTTGGACGACTCTTCGAGATGGTGGTACCGGTTCAAAAGCAAACGCACTTACGGATGTCGGAGAAATTGGTAAAACACCTTACATTTTATTTATCCTTAATTTTTATTGTATTTACATCATGGATAATATCGGTGATAGCATACCAACAAGTTGTATACAAATAGAAATTACTTGGTATATGGTTAGTTCAATTTTTACATTTTTAAGTTGGTATGTTAATTTGATGAAAACATAGATAAGAATTGGTGCACACGGGTTTTGTGTGGTATACAATTAGTCTTAGTTTAACATACGGATGTACATGATGGAAGCTTTTTGCTTTTTTTTTTTTTTTTGGTTTTCTTAGTTGATGGTAAGATTTATTGTTATGGTGATTTCATTCTTTGGTTTTTCATTTTTCATCTTGTAGTTGGATCTGTTTGCTCGATACCTCCAAGCACGTGGGTGCCACCCGGTCGGCTCGCAACGTTGAAAAATGTCGCCCAAAGAAGACTCGCCATGTCGTGGAGGGTGGAGGAAAACACGATCGATCGTGGGATATATGCCATGCGTCACATGGAGACCTACATGGGGGACCATTGAAGAAATGGGGTATGGATTTGACAAAGCCGACACCGCGGAGTTTGCACGTTTGAGGACCTGTCGCCACGCAATCTCGATGCACGACTTGAACCAAGAGAAGGACAGGGTGCTTGGTTTAGCAAAAAAAATTTGTTAGGGGAAAGTAGTTGGTTTATTGACTCGGGAGTTCATTTCGTTAGGACGGAGCTTATAAGTACACTTTATTTGTTACACATCGACTAGAACACTTTTTACCCCGTGCATTTTCTGTCAACATTATGTGTTACTTATTTATGAACGATATTCAAGCAAACATGTTTCCCGTGTGTTATGCGTATTGTTAGTGTGTAAACAAGTACACATTTCCACAAGACGCAAAATATGTTCCTTCATTGCTTTGGTATATGTACGTTCATAGGCAAGAACTTGGTGTTTTCCAGTTTTGAAGATGTTTTTAACAATTCATGTGTATGCATAATACTTAAGCGAGTTTGTGTTCGTGTACTATAATTACTTTTTTTATTTTTGGAACTCAATGTAATAAATGTACAATGAATGTTACACTCAAAGACGAAATGACAATCCAATGTATACCAAAATAACAAATTATGATACTATAATATAATTATTTATACACCGAATATCCCGAGTATAAAACCACCAAAGTATTGATATATATACACCACAATATACAACCAAATTTACTATGTTTTTTCGATATTTTGTTGAAGTACTACAATTATTTTTACTCATTCAAGTCATTGTAATCATTTGAAAAGTTGTTTAGGTTAGGTTCTGAGGCATTTTGTTTAGTCAATAGTAATTATAACATATAACTATTTAGGTTTAGGGCATATTTTTTAGTAAAAGTCGAAGGACTAAAAAACGATGTAACATTAGAATGTAAATGGCATCCAGTTATAATGCAAATGACATTTAATTATAATATAAATGACATTTCATTTAACATTGGATACTTGGGGTGGGCTTACTACTTAGATGCTTTTAGTGATTATCCGCTCCGCACTTGGCTACCCAAAGATTTACCGTGGGCACGATAATCGGTACACTGGAGGTGCGTCCTTCCCGGTCCTCTCGTACTAGGGAAAGGTCCTCTCAATGCTCTAATGCCCACACCGGATATGGACCAAACCAAGAATCGGTTTATGGATGAGTGCTCTTGGAGTAGTCGGTTTGGCCCTGAACCTACGTGCATATGACTTCGTTTCTCGGGAAATTCGCTAACTGTTTGTTCTTAAACTTCCTCGACGTGCTTATTCGTATGTCAAAGCCGCATTGTCCGCCATAATCCCTATAAAACTCCACATCTTTGTCCAAACTCCCAAAATACATGCCCACCCGCGGTATTTTATCTGTTCAACTTCGGTATCCAATATTTGGTGTTGTCGGGTGATATTACCGAGACGCTCTCGTATTCCGTCTGGCGGATTGTTTCATCATTACTATCTGCAAAAGCATATGTACACCAAATAAGTGAAACGGATACACAAAAATATATTTCAAATTACACAATAGTTTCACTATCATAATACAATTTCCTCAAATCAAAAATCGCCCATCCACACCGAAAATGTTTCAATCATCACATCAATTTTTCGAGCAAATGTATACCAAAATGAAATGTTGGTATACTATTATTGAACTATTTGAACACCATTGTTGTTCACGATCTAAATCACCAAAGTATTCGCATATATACACCATAATATGTTGCAAATACACAAGTTTGTCGAATGATGTATACAACTATACATTTTAATGTATCGCTTCAAATAAACATTCAAGCACATAATATCACATTTTAAATTAACACAACAATATACATATCTATACACGAAAAATTGGTTTACGGCGCATATATTGCACTATGTGTATACAACGATTTCACATAAAACATTCATCATCATCCCCAGCCCAAATTGACCCACAATATATTCGCATGCTTACATGTACACAATCGAATATAAATGTATACCAACCTAATGTATAATGTATACATTTACGTATATTTCTTTACATTAAGATAAACATCAATTATGATTCCATGTTTCGTAACAAAAACACCAACAGGATGAATAAGGATATTGCGCGATTTTTGAAAAAAACACACATACTAGGGAAAAAGCGTCGAAACCCAGTTCTCATTAGGTTTGTCCGCCAAATATTCTTCATGTTGCGATTCGTCGCACTCATCGCCCATTTTTCAAGGTTTTTGTGATCTTTTTTCCGATCGTATGTTTTTTTTTTCGTGTTTTTTGACGTCAAACTCGGTATTTTTTGAAGAATGCGGATGGATGAACAATGGAGAAGATGACAGAGAAACGTGTGTATTTGGTTGCTAAATTAAAGATTCTTTGTTATGGTAAGATTGCAATCAAGAGGATCCTTGATTTTAGGTTGTTAATTATGGTATTAATTTAGCCGATTTTAGTGGATTCTTGAAATGGCCTTTTCGAATTAAAAATAATTAAAAAATGGTATTTTGCAAGACCAATCTAGACCATTGATTGTTTGGGATGTAGGGATGAGATCTGTCCACACCGCCACATGGTAAGAGGTGCCACATGAGATCCCATCCATATATATATATATATATATATATATATATATATGATTTGGATCAAATAGGAACCACCTCTTGGGTGATTCCGTATGAACTAATCTTAACCTTGGGAAATAAAATTTAATGCCGAGATTTAATCCTTATTTTTTAGGAGGTAAGATATGAATTAATTGATATTATAGGCGGCCTTTTAATTATTCCTCAGGCGGTGAGAGTTTTTTCTCTTTCCTCACTCGTCTCTAGATTGCCGAAAATCTTCCAAGTTGGCATTGTTAAAGAATCAAACTCGAAATCTCCATTGTTGAAGATTTGTCTAATACATAGTAAGGTTGATTTATTCTGGGATTTTTTATGATTTGATGCATATACTTAGTATTCGATGAGCACATTGATATTATAGAAGAAGCGTATACGCAAGGCAAATTAGATTTTTCTTGCATACTTATTATACGATTAGTGCTTATTTAGAACATACATGATGTTTTTTTCCTCGCTTTATTTATATATTAAATGGAGTTGTTTGATATTTTTATGCATATTAACTATATATTTAATGCATGTTTAAAATATTTATCATGCTTTTGATTAATCCTATCATGGTTGATGTACTAATAGATTTGTGTGATTTGCATACTTACTATGTATTTAATACCTTGTTTAAACTCATCATGTTTCATTATTTCGCATTCTTTAATATAGTATTTAAATTTTTTCCTATTTTTTTAGTATGAAGATGAGCAGAGACAAAGAGAGAAGAATAATAATAATTTGGTTCGAGATGAATACGCGTTTCGCTCTAATTTATCGTTCTATTTTTTTCATAATTGGGTGTATCATATCTCTAATGGAATTAAATCAATTAAGATCCACTCCATAGATTGTGTAACCGTTCTTTTTGTGGATTGCTATCTATTTGCGATCATTTACAACATTACCCTTATTTTTAATTATTTAATTAAATAATAATTATTTATTTAATCTAATCTTGACTGTCGGCTAATTTTGGTGAATGACTAGGATTAGTCCCCTGAGACTCACACAAAATATTGGTCTCATATAACCTAACCCTATATATAAGACATTGATCCAATAAAACCAATGTCTAGGGTGAAATTGTAGGAACTTATCTTAATCATTCGAAGATAAATTTTAATTAACGGTTCATATTAAAGTACATAAGTGATTATAATTTAATTATTAAATTAAAAATAAGGGTAATTTTGGAAAACAATACTAATAGATAAAAATCATAAAAGGAATGGTTGCAAAAATTAATTGATTGATTGCATCCAAATTACAACCATTAACGAAAAATAAGCAACCCAAATCAGATTTATACTTCCTTTCCAAATCAGATTTCTTCTTCTTTCTTCTTCTAGTTCGTCTTATTAGTAAAAAATACAGTTTTTCTTGATGATTTTTCGTACATATTTACTATACAATTTATGTTTATTTAAAACGTATATACATGATGTTTTTTCTATTTTTTAATAACGCTTATATATTAAATGGAGTTGTTTGATATGTTCATACACATTTACTATATATTGAATGCATATTTTAAAATATTCATCATGGTTTTGTTATTTATGTCATGTTTGATGTACTAATGGATTTGTATATGTTCTTGCATATTTATTTATGTATTTAATGCTTGTTTAGAATATTCATGATATTTTTCCGGTATTGTTTAATATATTATTGAAATATAATCATGCATATTTACTATTTTATTATGCATCTATATTATTACTTCTTAGAAAGCTTAAATTTGAAAAACTCTCAAAACTCCGCCAATTTGAATTAAAAAGCGCCCAACACTCATATAGTATTGAAATATATCCATGCATATTTACTATATCATTTCGCATATTATGTACACTCGTACATGGGAGTTTGAAATTATTATTTTGTACTTCTTGTCTTATCCAAAATCCTAAAAAGTTACTAGATTACCCATAATTTCAATCAATTACTCTCTCACTTCCTAAAATCAAGGATAAAATCTAAGACATTAATATTTTTCTAACACCTCAAATTAGTTCCCACGGTCTCAACCCAAGATATAGGTAATATTTGATCCAAACACTATATATATATATATATATATATATATATATATATATACCTCTCATCCAATAATTAATAAATAATCTTGACTGTTTAATTTGGCATGATATATTTCTTATTCAAAACCCAACATGGATTTTTATTTATATTTATTTATTACTTCTAATTTAGTATAAAATGATAGTAGTATGTCTTGACTTGCAAATTTATCATGGTTACTTATGACTATTATTAAGAACTTAACATATTAGATATTTTCTTATATATAACTAAACTTTGATAGGGTGCCCATTTAATTATCGACCATGGATGCGCCCGGTATCCTCTAGACAAGGAGGTAACCAACCATGGAGCATGAGTGATAGGCTAGAAAGTGTGAAAGCCGATGTGGGCAAGTTAGTGGATGATATGTATCATCGGCTATAGTTGATGAGTACTACATCGAGTACTTACAACGGTTTGAAACTATCACCCAAAGAAGAAGAAAGACATGCGACGAGATAATGTCTCGTATGGATCAATGACACTTCACGGGGTCACTACCCTCCACTCCACCACCACAGTTGATCCACGTAAGTATTTATTACACATTCTTCTTTACTTTTGATAATTTTCTTATATGTTCGGGACAAAGCATATTTTAAGTTGGGGGTTGTAAAAAATGCGTAATATAGTATTGTTGCATCTTGCATTGCATTTAGGATTGCATGTAGAGCATAAAAAATATATTTGTTGTTTATAGTATTTTAGGATGACTATGGATAAAAAATATCCTGTCTCGACAACCTTACTCTATATGCATTTAGGATTGCATGTAGAGCATAAAAAAATTTGCATAAAAAGAAATTGATTTTTAAATTTTTGAGTTTTATTTTATTTTATTTTTGATTTTAGCACGTTTATTGCTTTAAGGAGTTAATTGTTTTGTGTGTGTTTTTAATTAAGATTTTCGAAAAAAGTACATAGCTTCCATATGATTTTTACTAAGAGCATGTAATTTTATGAGATGCCATATTTTTGTGAATAATGCGATGAATAGTTGAGGAGATATTATTTATTTGTTTGACAATAGTTAAGAAAATTGGGTATTTGAGCATGATGCGAAAAATAAGCTTGTGAGCTTTTGTGCCTATAACTCGCTTTATCTTATGTAGCTTATTTTTTTTTTTCTTGAGTGTGTCATCCATGATTGCTAGAACTCTAAAACTTGCTTTGGTATCTTCATTGAAGCCATGTGTGTGTGCAATTTTTGAAAATAATTTAAGGCCAACTTTGTTTTGTTCGCCAAAAATTTGTTTTGATTCATACAACCGCAAGTGTATAGTGTAGTTTATAAGATAATGACAAGCAAGGTCGTATTCCTCAGGGATTGAAGCTCGAAACACTTAGGCTATAATAACATCGTATTCCAATTTTAGTGAAGCGATCGAAAATCAAGTTATTTTATTCTAAGGAAAAAATCAAAAATTAAGAAAGAAAATAAAATAAATCTGTGAACCCCACAAGTATTTTCAACATCTTTAGGAGCAACCTTAGGCACATAATCTCAACATGCTTCTTCAATATTAAATGCGAATAAAGTTTTAAAACCAATTCATACAATTCTATCGGTTCAATTCCTAAATTCATTTACTCCCTCGGTCGGTGGTGCGTAAACAGTTGAATAATAATAATTGTAGTCCGGCGCTTAACGTTACAATTCTTATTAACTCCAAAAAGATTTGTGAATTGAATAACTCCCCACAAACACGCCCGTCACACATGTTTCATGTCCGATTCGATTTTCGTCTTACTAGAACTCACTTGATCGATTATGGACTAAAAGTATGACATGCAAATTATTGATCGATAACAAGCAATTATAAATAAGCATTTGAATTCATAAAATAGAACGCATGAAACAATTAAGAAAACAAATAATCATATTTAATACAAATCCACGATTTCGATTATGCCCCTAAGATCCAAAAAAATATGTCCAACATTGATTACAAACTCATAGACAAATTTGAATCAATATTATGACATCATATAAGCATGCAGACAAGAGTTCTTAGACATAGAAAGAAAACCCTTCTTGTCAGGATGGATTCCTCTTCCAAGCCCTCAAAGCTCTTGTGCTCCCTAGATGCGAAAGCCTTGTGATGTTCTTCGCGACCTAGCCTTTTGCTCTCGAAGCTCTTCGATTCCTTCATTCCTGTTTTATTTGATGTGATTTTTGCTATATGGAATGATGTATTGATGGATGATTTTTCATGCATAGCCTTGTGTCTCTTTTATAGATGCTTGGAGAGATCACTTGCGAGTTTGAGTAGGAAAATGAGAGCAATTCCGCCCGATTACATCGCATGATCGTGTAATCCCACACGTCTGGGTCGTGCGATCAGAATTTGATCTCGGGTCTTCATGAAAATTGTAGATCTTTATCTTAGCTCTCCATAGCTACTTGAATCACCTTAATATCAATTATTTAGAGGAAGTTATGGCCAAAATACTAAACTCGCGATCTTTGAAAGCGTTAGCGCGTTTTGACGTTTTTGAAGAAAATTTCCTTTTGTTTGACCTTCCATGCTTCTCTCCTCCATATTTTTGCTCGTACATTAGCTCTTGACCTATAATTTGGAACGTGATATCTCTTTTTATCCAATTTATCTCCATTTTTCGCAAAATTCACAAGAGTACGAGATCACGCCCAACAAGGGAAACTAAGCAAAACACATGAATATGCGTGCAAATGCATCAAATATATATCATTTTAAACCCTCAAATGCACATATATTTTACACTCATTATGTTTAGCCTACTTAGCCTAAAAATCCTACCTATGAACTCATGATTCCCTAATTACCCACTTTGAGCCTTAACTTTTATTGTTAGCCACATTTTGATCTTTAAACTTGAAATTATGATTTTATCCATAAAATTTTTGAGCTTATAGAAAATGAACAAGTTTGGGGAAGATGTGGTGAAAATTCTGGAAAAGAAAGAAAGTTGGTACAAGAATAAGGGATGAGCAATATCTAGGTGAATGAAAGAAGAATGAAGCTCGAAAAAGAAAGAAAAATCTCTGGAAAAAGAAAGAGAGAAAATTGAGCAAAGGAGAGAAAAGAAAAAATCTGAAAATTGTGAAAAAAAAATTGAGAGCTTGAGGCTAAAGAAGAAAAGAAAAATGCAAGCAAACCTAAGAATGAAAAAGGAGAAAAAGGGTGGAGTTGAGTTAAAAAAAAAGAAAATATCTTGAAAGAATGTTTTTAGATCAAAATGGGTTGGTAAATTGCAAGTTTGTGTACTTAAATTCTATTTGCTCAAATCAAGTCACTTAATCCAAACGTTTCCCTACCCTTACCAAAGTGCCTACATTACAACCAAGTAAAAAGCCTTTTTGATTCTTAAATTGTGCACACAAAAGTGGTAGAGATGTTAGACGATTTGCAAGCCTATGGTAGTTCTACTTTCACTAAATTGATTTTGAGTTCAAACACTTACCATACACTATGAGAGTTGAGTGATACACTACTTCTTTGCGAGACGTGATGTCAAGTACCTAAGAGAGTATTAATTATCTTTGAACTCATGAATGATGACTTCTTGATTATGAATTGCATGGTTTCTTAAATATGAAGTCAAATGAGATCAAATATTTATAGTGTTCTTGTGTGTTCTTTGTACCCATTGATATTATTTTTCTTAATTTACTCGAGGACGAGCAATGCTTTAAGTTTGGGGCATTTTGATACGTGTAAAATATACATGAATTTAGGGGCTTAAAATGGTATATAATTGATACATTTGATGCATATTTAGTGTGTTTTACTTGGTTTCCTAGAAGGGCATGATATTGCGTATTCTTGTAACTTTTTATAGGAAATGGAGCTTAATTGAGAAGATGTCAGTTGGAAGGCCCGGATAAGATTGACGAGTGCAAAAACAAGATCGAAAAGACAAAGAAACTAGACAAGAACCAGTCACACGGTCGGACCGTGTGGGACCACATGGCCGTGTGACCTGCTCGTGTGAAGATGCATGTCCGTGTGAAGTGTTCGGGAAAAAACAAGAACGAAACCAAGTCGCACTGCCGGACTGTGTGAGACCACATGGCCGTGTGGAGTGACCGTGTGAAAGCCACACGGGCCGTGCGACTGACTGTGGCGGATTTTTGTGTCCTTTTCCCACTCTAACTCTACAAGTGATCTTTCCAAGCACCTATATAATGGACCCAAGGGCTGCAAGAAAATTCATTCATTCATACACCATACAACACATCAAAATACATAGGAACACAAGATCAAAGGTATTTTGAGAGAGGAGGGCTATGTTACGAAGAATACCACAATGCCTTTTGCATCTATGGAGCACAAGAGCTTCGAATGCTTGGAAGGAAGATCTATCTTGACAAGAAGAGGTTTTCTTTCTTACTTTAGATCTCTTGTCTGTGCTTAAACAATGTCACAATGTTTATTTCAAGTTTGTCTATGAATTTGTAATAAATATTTGCCTAATCTTTCAGATCTTAGGGCATATTCAAAACTGTGGATTCATGTTAAATCTTGATTAATTATTTTCTTAATTAATTCATGTGTTCTATTTTTTCAATTCGAGTGCTTATTCTTAATGCCTTTTTATCTGATCAATAATTAGCATGTCATATTTGTTAGTGCGAAATATGGGAGAGGAGTTCTAACAAAGACGGAAATCAAATTCAGACATAAACAAGTGTAACGAGTCGGGACACTTACAACTGTTTGTGGGGAGTCATTCAATTTATAGATCTTTTGGGAGTTAATAATAGTTATATCGAGTTGGAAAACCTACAATTGTTATTAATCTACTGTTTATGCACCGCCCGGGAGGGGGAATAGACAAACTTAGAAATTGAACCCATAGAATTACATGAATTGATTTTGTTAAACATTAATTGGATTTAATCTTGAAGAAGCATGTTGAGATTATGTGCCTAAGGTTGCTTTCGTAGTTATTGAAAATACTTGTGGGGTTCAAAAATTTATTTTTTTTTTCTTTTTATTTTTCGATTTTTATAAACTTGATATTCGGTCGCTTCAATAAAATTGGAATACAATGTTATTATAGCCTAAGTGTTTTGTAGTCAAATCCCTGAGGAATACGACATTGCTTGCCATTATTCTATAAACTACACTGTACACTTGCAGTATAAATATCCAAATATTTTTGACGAACAACCACCCCCTGAGTCTGTTCTACACCATCTTCTACTCCTACAGAAATTCTAGGGATGAGTACAACACCTCATCTCCAAAATCGCTGCAACTGGGTTTGTTGAAGATGCCATTGCATCTGGGTCTGCATCTGCTACTATTCAACCTCCAGAACTAGGTATGGATTCCTTACTTCCTGAAAATCTAACCCCTCCTCAAAGTCCTGCTCTTACTACTCTTGTTCCTGTTACACTCCAAGAAGAAGCCTTGGCAATCATTCTCCCTGGGAAAAGGGACAACAAAATTGATGTTGAAAATCCCCCAGAATTTAAATCAATTTGAACCGTGCATGGGCCACTTGGGAATCCTAATGTTTGACGGTCCAAACGTCTGAGAGGGTACTCCCCTGAAGATTTTGAAGTGTTTGATTCTTCCCCTGAAACTTTCCTTAAAATGCAAAAGAAAGAAGTTGGGAATACTTTGAAAATAGGGGGAGATAATGTGCTTATCCCTCATGTGAATTTCAATGATTCCGATGACAATGTTAATCAGTTTGTGGTTCAACCAAGGACTCCACAAGGTACAAGTTCCCCAGACAGTGATGATGATATGCCTCTTGCTCAGATGGTTCAGAAGGCCAAAAAGAAGAAAAATGTTCAAATGGATATGGGCACATCTAAGGCCACATCTGCAGAATCAGAATCAAGGTCCGAATTTGATGACTCGAGTGATGAGGACTTTGATGCTATGAAGACCCAGTGGACGATTATGATGCTCTGGTTGATGAGGTTGGTGATGAAATGATGCAACGAGACAGACAGGAATCTGCTGGGGCAGATGTAGAGGAAGATGTGATGTCATTCGATGACACATCTGACTTTGAATTTGACAAAGGACGAGCCTATTCTGAGTCCTTTTACACTTGCCGCTCCGCAACTACCAAGTTTCATGCTTTACTTGCTCGCACTTTTGTTGAGAACAAATGTAGATACTTTGATCATTTTGCAAAGTATAATTTGAACAGGTTTTTAAGGAACGAAATTTGATCACTACTATTGACACAACACTCATTTACATTGATATCGTTATCCGTGAATTTTATGCTAACATGTCCCCTGCATTACCATTCGGCAATCTCTCAAGTATAGGAAAATGTTTATTAGGAATAGGTTCTACAATTTCAATCCTATAGGTGATCAATGAATTTTTTGATTTGCCCGAGTTTGAAGAGGTGATGTCCCATCCGAATACAATGAGATGACAAAGTTCCCGACAGGAGAAATTGGAAAGTCTTGACCAAAGACACCCTCGTAAGCTTTCCTCGCACGATTTACTTCTTTCTATGGGTTTTTGCATAAAATTTGTTGTGCAAATTGGTCTCCTATAAGGAACAATTCTATAGTGACAAAAACACATACAAGGGCGTCAGATCAAATTGGGAAGGGTTGCCCTTCAATTTTGGGAAGTTAGTATTTGAGGAGGTCATATTCTTTGCTGATACTAGGTCTAAATCCTGGGCTTTACCTTTTCCTAGTCTCATCTATAAAATATTGGTCTCCCAAGGGTTTGAACCTAGACAAGGTGAAAGGTTTACTTCTCCTCCGGGCCTCTTTCATATCTCTCATTTGTTGCTCAATTCCAAGGACATAATTGTGGACCCGCCTATAGTGTATCCCGGAGATGCACCACTTGCTCCTAAAATTCCTTTCACAGATGCTCTTCCTTTTGCAGAAATCTCTGTTCCTCAGTCTGTTCCGGATGTAGCTTCAAATGTCATCCCAAATGTTGGCAACACCTAGGCTATCATTTCCCTTAACATCCCATCTGTTCCTGTTTCTGTGGCTTTTCTACAGGTTCAATCGCTTTTCCCGAGCAACAAATTGCTCATTTTTCCGCTCTTTGACTATCTTTGGCTCGTGTTTTGGCTAAAAAGGGTGAGAGAAATCATTTGTTGGACCAAGCAATATTGCGGGGGGTTATGGCTGATGGGAGTTATGGATGATGATATTGCTCCTGGGAATGTTCCTCAAGATGCTAGTGTTGTTCCTACTACTGGGAATGTTGAAGGATTTTGAAGGACAGACGGATACCAATGTTTCTACAGACGATTCATATAATTTCCAAACCGGGATGTATTAAACAATTACTAGCTAGGGTTGTTTGTTTTGATTTCGGTTGCTTGATGAAACTTGACTTATGTTTTCTTTTTCGATGTTATGAATGTGCTCAAATGTGATTACATATGTATCGGTTTTTACTCGGTGTGCAATTTAGAGCGTGTATTTTACGCCTAAAATAATTTCCAAAAATAAATGATTGTGTTTTAATTTGTTTTGCCTTTCTAGACTTATGGTAGATTAGGTTGTAAATAGATTACGAAAGATTTTATATTGATATGGTATAGATATATTAGACGCTTTGATATTTATCTTGTTTCCTAACATTAGTAATATACTTGTCATATATTTGTATATATCTTCTTTCAATATTTATTAGGTCTCTTTGGAAGGTCTTGGACACCTATAAAAGAGAGATGGAAGTGCTCAATCGCATACACAAGAAAGATACCGGATATACAAGAGAGTTGATAGAGTTAAGAGTCATTCAAGCACAAGGAACTTAAATCAGATCAATGCTACTTCGGGTGTGACTACATCGAGCGATAACGTTTAGTCCTGCAGCTTGTGTTTGTTAGCTTTTTCATCCATAGCATTTTGTATTGAGATAAATAAAGTCGATACATATCTATTGTTGGATGAGTTGATTACATAGATCATATTTACTCTAGATATGCGTTTTCATTGATTTTCTCTTTGGTTGATTTTGTATTTTTGTATACGGAATCAAATAATTTTACTAGTGGAAAGTTTCGCCATAATGACACGTCTACAAGCTAGTTTGCTTGTAGATAATTTTTACAACTTGTGTCTTGTTTACATTTTATTTTATTCATTTGCATGTGATTGCGAATGTGACATCTCGCAATCACATCTATACTCGCAAAACTTTTGTAATATCTACATGCTATAATTCTTTCAAAGTGTATTTATAATATTAATAATTGTTGGGTAAATTTATGTTGGTGCATTGGATTATGGATATATTGCTTGCACACGTTATATAGGTATTAGGTATTAGGTTTAAAAAAAAAAAAAAATTACGGACGAAAATAATTCCGTAGGTAATATCATTATATTTTAATATTACCAACGAAATTATTTTCGCTTGGTCATTTCAACTTATTTTGATTTTACCAATGGAAAATATCCGATAATTTCAACGAAACCGATGGAAAATATCCGCCAAGATAATTTCAATGGATATCTATGGGAACTTCCGTCGGTATTGTTTCAACGGGATTTGTTAAAAAGTTTGGCGGTGATGGATTGCCGATAACAATTTTGCCAACATAATTTTTCCGTTGGCATTTTACTAATTTCTTGTAGTGTATAGCGTCTCGAGATTTTTGAAATTTAAGTGTATGTTACATTTTACTTCTAGAAAAAGAGATGATCTCAAGAGATATTTTGCAAACCTAATTCATTTAACCTCATTGGAAAATAAGGAGAACGATGTCTCTAGTACTTCTTTAATGTTGAAAGTGAGTAGCCGTGTATTTGCACTTCATGGACCAAACAAAAAGTATATGAAAAACAGATCGTCAACCATGCAAATTGATGCTTTTTTTTTTTTTATAGAGTGGACCATTGAGGTGTCGATTCCAAGCACATTATAACATCAACCAATTAATGAAATTGGAACAAAGATGCCTACGCTTATACATCGGACGAGCGTGATACTTTAAGCGCATTGTACCCACTAAGAAACGACGTGGGTCTACGCGTTATTTAAGAACAAATCATGGTAGGAGAGAGAGCTAGATAACTGAATTTTACAAATGTCTTACCACTAGAATGTGAAGCGATTCCCGTGTCTTTTTTTTTTTTTCCGACCACACCAAATGGGGCACAGACCCCACATTGCCTTCGGCCTATGGGACATCCGTCCTTCCCGGGAATGGTCCTAATCTCTCGGGGAGGAGGGGCAAATCCAACCCCAAAACTCCGCGGTAGTCGGAATCAAACTCGAGACCTCGGGGTTGCAATTGCAACCCCTCATCTACTAGGCCAACCCCGGGATTAGCTATTCCCGGTCTACGTGTCTTTATTTTGTTGGCAAAAAGGTTTTTTTATCATTCTATAAGTAGATGCACTCATATAATTGGTCATCACTTTTCGGTTTTTTGAATTTTGTCGGTAACTATAATAAATTAAGTGATTTGATTCGACACGCTATAATAGGTCTTGGTGACCGCCAACTGATGTAAACTTATTTTTGGAAACTACAAAGTGTAAACGTGAGGTGACAAAGTGAAATATATATATTGCAAATTAGTTTAAGAGGTCAAGTGCAATAATTTTTATTATTTTAGAAATTTTAACGTTAACTTTTTACCCTCACATGCTTAGAAGATTTGATGCTTTTGCTCTTACGTGATGCCCAAGTGAAATAATCATTCCGAATATTATATACCAACGAGAAAGCCTCGCAAACCCCGTGTAGTTTGTGGTTAGGGATGCCAAAGGGGCGGGGCGAGAGAGTGATCCTCATCCCCGTCCCCTGTTCCGTCCCGTTAGACAAACGAGGGAAAAATTTCCCCAACCCCTGTTTGAATCTTTTTTGTTGCAAAAACTACTATTTTTAAAAAAAAATTTAATCATTTTTAAATATTTAAAAATATAAATTATATAAAAATAATAAGACACTCATTATACAAAATAAATAAAACAAATTAAAGATTTTTTATTTTATTATATTTAATACGGATATATTTATTATATATTATATATATTTAAAATATTATATTATAATTTAATATTCGGTTTCCGCGGGGAACAAGGCGGCCATAAATCCATATTCTCTCCCCACCGATGAAATTTTTGGGAAATTCTCACCCCATTCGGGATGATCCTCATGGAAAATCGGAATTCGATCCACCGCCATCTTTATTTGTGGTGAGTTGCCAAAATACAAAATTTAGATTCGAAACCTAAAAATGGCCATAGTTCAAACGGCCCAAAAATAATAACAATAAAAACTTCCCAAAAACAATTATGAACATGATCGGGTTTTTTGTGAAAGTGCAACATTTACTCTAAGTGGAGCATCCCTCCAAACTTATCTCTTTTTCTCTCTCAAACTCCTAGCCACTTTTGCTCTCCATTTTCTTTTCTGTTTTCTTCCCTCATCCTCCTATGACTTATGAGGATGAGAGAAATAATTTTATTGCTTTTAATCAATATAAAGTTGTCCTCAATAGGTCGCTTTTTATTCGAGTTAATAAGTTTGTCCCATATATTGGATCTTGTTCGAACATTAGGTGAATCATTACCCGATGATACGTGGTGATCAAGCGATATCATCTTTGATACGTGTTTTGTCAAATTGAGCGCCTCCCGTTGTAAGTTCGATTTATTTGTTATTGTAATAAGTTGTATGTTGATAGTCTCTTCTTCTTCTCTCCCCTTCTCTCTACCCAAAAAAAAAAAACCCTAATATTCTCTTCTTCTTCCCTCCCTCACCTATCCCGGCCCCCCCTCCCCCTCCTCCCCTCCCTCCCCTCCTCTCCTCCTCCTCCTTCCTTATCCCCTCCCCCCCAACCATGTTTCATGATGGAGCCAATGAAGGTATATCTCTTGCGTTATCCGGAGGTGATCGGTTTTTCCGATCGAGAGTGGAGGCAAGTCGAATGCCTCGGAGCTACAAAAAGAGGAGATTTGGAGCCGGGTAGGTGATGGGTTGCCGGTTGCGGTTGAAGATCGGGTGAGGGAGAGACATTTTTCTTTTCCTTTTTTTTTCGATTTTTCTGTTTTTTTTTTTCTTTTTTTTTTGTCTTTTTTACCGGTTGATTTGCGAAACTCGTAGGCGGTCGGTAATTTCAGGCTTGCAGTGCGTGTAGTAGCTCGTGCCCGGATTTGTTCGAGTTGGGTAGTCTCCCTTGCGGAGTGCCTTAGTCCTCCTTTCGGAGGTGGTTTAGTTTCCTTTGGAGTTCTTAGTTTTTATTTGTTTTTTAGTAGTTTCTTGTTTTGCTCCCTCGAATTACGGTGGTTTTACCTCTCGTACGGAGTTCTCCCCTTGACATGTATCAATGTATGTATGTTCAAGGTGGCCATTTGCCAGTTGGCAGTGTAAGTTTATTTGAGTAATGAATATATTTCTATCGTTTCGAAAAAAAAAAAAAGTAATAAGTTGTATGTTTCTTCTAATAAATGAATGAAATTCATTTTGATTCTTAAAAAAATCCTCACTATATGTTACATTCATTATGCATGCATTTTAAGTTATCGATTTTAATTTAATATAACTTTGTGTTTTTTATCATACATTTATATGAGGTGTTTATAATGAACATGAATTATATATTTAAGATAATATTTTATAAATAAATATGCATGTATATTAAACAGAATACAATAAAATACCAAAGAAAAATCCAAATTGCTTGTTATCTGATCTTGTAATCTTTTAATGTGTAGAGGGTAAGAGCTTCTCATAAGTGAATTTTCTTTAAAGAGAGTGTTTAATTAAGTTTATTTAAAACATTCTATAAATTTATTCTTGAATTAATTTTTCTGATATCTGGAAACATTTGTTTCGTATTACATGCGGTCTATTACCTTTTTTTAGGTAATAAGAAAAAAAAAAAAAAAGAAATCACGAGTAGCAAAGAGTCAGTTTTTCAATTGAGGGAGTAGACATTAAACTATCAACTAACCTGACCAATCACGTATATCTTCAGTTCATTGTACCACAAAAGAAGAAAAGACAAACCAATGTTTTTATTAAGAGTGATCACGGTCCGATTTTTTTTTTGTTTTTCATAAATTTCAAATCGAATTATTTTATGCGGTTTTCAAAAATAATTTCAAATTGCGATTTTGTTAAGTAAAATCAAAGGTGTGATTTTAAGCCGCGGTGGACGGTTTAATAAACGAAAATATCATAAGATTGATATATAATATCTCTTTAATTAGGATATTAAGAAAAATTCCAAAAAATATAAAATGTTGAAATAGTATATGAATAAAAACAATATGATTTTGCAAATAGAATACAACTTACATTATCTCTTAATTCAGTTACACGCAAAACATGTTGGATGTCAATAGTATGTTATTTTCAAAAACATAATATATTTTTTCAACATTAATGAAAAATATGTAAAAATGCATTTCGTTTGGAATTCAAAATGAAAATATAAATTTATTATTCGCCGAATTAGTTTTTAATGCATTTATCATCTAATTATTCAATTACGTATAAAATCTTCTATTTTTATCTTGTGTTGATGAGATACCGGACTAGGTTACTAAACAAGGTTACTAAACAATCTTATTTGTTCAAATTCTCGTGTGTCAACCATTTCACCACCAAGGCTATAGAAAGTCGTTGCGGTTTTGACGATGAAATTTCAATGTTGTAAAAATCGCTAGGCGCCGCTAGGCGGCGATTGGGGCCTAGCGCTAAAGCGAGCCTAGATGGGGTTAGGCGGGACTGGGCGGGATTAGACGGGTCTAATCGGAAAAAAAAAATCGTAGTCGTACAAGGAGAGCCTAATGCCTAGACAAGGATTAATCGGGGTTAGATGAAAATTTTTACAACAGAGTAAAATTTACGTTCAAAACTATAATTGCACCAACACGGCAAAGTGCAATTTCTATTTAATATTTTAAATCGTGATTCTACTTTTGAAAAATGGTGACCGCCCTTGGTGTTGATTAAATTATGGAGTGGAGCAGTTGAAGTGTCGATTCAAAGCGCATTATAATATCGTGAAATTGGGAGATATGCCTTATGTTTACATCGGACGAGTGTGACACTTAAAAACGCATCGCACGGAATAGAATACGACATGTCCACGTGTCTTTATTTTGTTCTTTGGATGGCCGCGTTTGCGCACGCGTCCACGTTCTTTTTTATATTCGGACAAAGTTCCCGGCCCGCGTTTCGTTTGTTTTGATCTTTTCCTCTATAAAATATAATGTGATAATGTTAAAGAATTTACAACTTATTGTGGTTGAGAGTCTTTGAAATATTAGGGTTGTATGGTTTTCATTCCAATAAGAAAAATTAATTTCCATCATATTGAGATAAAATCTCAAGATTTTATTGAATTTGTGTAAAAGCAAAAATATATTTGATTATAAAAATTAATTTTGAATTTATGGGGTGAAATTTAGAAATATGTTTTATATATGTTTGGTGGGTTGTTTCAAAGAAAAAAATTAGAAATATGTTTGGTTTAGAATGTTGTTTTGAATTTTGCTATTGGAAATTGTGATAAGATGATAATATATATATATATATATAATATTTAAGTGGCGTAACCCACTTGAGTGATGTTGTTGGAAAAACAATGATATTTAATTGGATGAAATTGATAAGAACGGGATCTACATTGAAAATTAACTTGGAAAGGATAATTTATGTGGATATGATTGGTAGTAGTGGGTATCACATATGTAATGGAGTATAAGATTAAAATTGAGTATATAATAGTTGTAGTGGATCTCATTTTTTTTTTTTTTTTGAGGAAATATGAAATTTCATTAATCGACTAGCTTGACCTCTAAAGTTACAATGTCTTGGAGTGAAGGTGGGACCTCCCGAGTAAAGAGTCGCTAGAAATAGAAAAAGCAAAACGAGCTAAATTATGAGCCAATGTATTGGCCGCCCTAGGAATAAAAGAGAAAGAAATAGATTGAAATTCCAAGCCGAGACAATTAATGTCCGAAATTATGCTTCCCAAGTATGTCGATTTTCGCGTTGTTGACCGATATGATTCACCAAAGCCTTACAATCCGACTCCACGACTACCGACGATATGTTGTGGTTCCGCGCAAGAATTAAGGCCTCCGGCATGCTAAGGCCTCCGCTACGTCTATTGGATACTCAAAAACGCTTCGCCATGGTGCAAATAGTATGTCCATTATGATCACGAATAGCGACGCGATTCCCGTTCCTCCAAGCTAACGATCAAGCGTCCGAATTTATCTTGCATATTCCGGTGGAGGTTTTATCCAATTTTGAATATTATCCGGAGTATTTGTCGTCGGGGCGAGTTCGAGATTTTTTGTGCCGTTTGATAGAAGCGAAGGCACCGAGTGGCTATGTCAAAAGTTTCAACATGAGAGATTTCCTTCCTTGGAATTGAAAGACATTTCTTGCGTACCATAGTGCCCAGAGTAGTACAACAAAATGGGTCTCCACTTCAGCGTTATTAACCTTAGAGAGCTCCATCATCATGTTCGCTATGGAGGCGTATGGTGCCGCCACGAAGCTATCCAATCGGAGAGGGGACGACGCCAATAAAAAGCACTCCACCGCAATCACGTAGTGCGTGCTCAATGGTTTCAATAGCCAACCCGCACCTCTTACAACCCGGCAGACATTAGCCGCCGTCGTGCCAATAACGCATTCACTTTGGTAGGACACCATGAGCCACTTTCCATAAGAAGATTCGGATTTTCGGATGCACAGGAAGACCCCATATCCATTTCCAAATATATGAAGGGGCACAAGAGGGTGATGGTTGGCTCCTGAGAAGATTCGACATGTTAAGAGCAAGCCGATACCCCGACTTAACTGAGTAAATGCCGCTTTCCGTGTAGTGCCAAGATATCTGATCCTCACAATACGAGTTTCGAAGGGGAATGGCTAATATCCTCGCTGCATCCTCACTGCTAAAATTTTCACGTAGCCGGTTCTCTTTCCAAACATGATTCTCCAAGTTGATAAATTCTTGTACTCGAGTGTCCCCACTCCTCTCCAACAATGGCGCCCGAGGTTTAAAATTATTATTTCCAAAGAATCCACGGATCATCCCACACCCTTATCTTCGCGCCATCACCCACAATCCATCTAATTCCTTCAAGAATTTCCTTTCTCACAAAATGCTTCGCCAAGTAAATCGGGGTTGTAGCCAATTTTGGCAGTTAGGAAATTCCCATTTGGAAAATAGCGTGCCTTGTAGGTTCGAGCTAAGAGGGATGTTTCATCTTGAAGGAGTCGCCACCCTTGTTTAGCGAGCATCGCTTTGTTGAAAGAGGATAAATCCCGGAAACCAAGCCCTCCCTCCGATTTTGGGGAGCAAAGGGAGTGCCATGATTTCCAATGAATTCGATTCTCCTCGTTTTTTTGCCCCCACCAGAAATTTGCAATTAATGAGTTAATTTTTTTGCAAACATTATGCGGAAGCAAGAAGCAACTCATAATAAAAGTGGGAATCGCTTGAGCCACACTTTTAATAAGGACCATTTTTCCTGCCACCGATAGAGTTCTCGCCTTCCAATCCTTCAATTTTTTGCTGATTCTATCAATAAGGCTCTGAAAAATCGTCTTCTTTGAACGCCCAATGATGTAGGCGGGCCCAAATAGATTGAATGTTTGTCAACTAGTTTAACGCCCAATTCTCTTGCCAATTCAATTGCGTCAGCCATTCCAACTCCTTTATTGAAGGTAATCTCGGATTTGTCGAAGTTTACAATTTGGCCCGATGCCCCACTATATGCTGCAATGATATTTTTGGTCTGTTGGATTTCCCTTGTGTTAGCTTTCCCAAAAATTAGACTATCATCTGCAAAAAATAAGTGAGAAATAGGGGGGGCATGTCTGCAAATTTTCGCTCCATGTATCTCACCTGCACGTTCAGCTTTACGAATAAGGGCCGAAAATGCCTCTGCACAAAAGAGAAATAAGTATGGAGATAAGGGGTCGCCTTGTCGAAGGCCTCGGGATGGGGTAAAAATAGTACCAGGGACGCCATTAGTCAAGACCGAGTAGGAGACTGTAGTGACACATCGCATAATGAGAGACACAATATTAGAGCCAAAACCCATTTTTAACATAGCACGCTCAAGAAAAATCCATTCTACTCTATCATAGGCTTTGCTCATATCGAGTTTTAAAGCGAAAGTACCTTTTTTCTTTGAAAGGTTGTTTTTCATGGCGTGAAAAATTTCAAAAGCAAGAAGAGCGTTGTCGGTGATAAGACGCCCCGGGACAAAGGCTGCTTGAATGGGGTGAATAAGGTGGGATAGAGTGATTTTCAATCTATTAGCTATGGATTTGGTAATAATTTTAAAAATCACATTGCATAAACTAATAGGTCGAAAATCACTAGGGGACTCCGGATTTTTTATCTTCGGAATTAAAACAATATGGGTGTGGTTAAGCGGGGTGGGATCGACATTATTGTTAAGAATATCAAGAATAACATGAGAAATATCCGCATCGAATAGAAGGCCGAAAGTTTGATAGAAAAGAGCGGGCATACCATCGGGTCAGGGTGATTTTGTTGGGTGCATTTGAGACAACGCTAGTGATTTCGCTTTTTGCGTGAACGGTGCATTAAGGTGATCCCTTAGCTCATCCGGGATCGTCGTATCAAGCGGCTTCGATTGCCTGTTCAATGTCTAGAGTAGTTGTGGAGCTAAAGAGTTTTTGAAAAAATCCTTTAGAACCACCGCAACTGATCCGGTTCATCAATTTGTCTCCCGTGTTCGCCTTTAATCCATTCGATGGTGTTGCGTTTTTTCTTCCATCGGCAAATTCTATGAAAGAAAGACGTATTTTTGTCCCCCGCCTCAAGCCAATTCACCGGGATCGTTGATGCCACATAGTCTCTTCACGTTTCATAAGTGCCTCAATTTTTTTCTCCAAACATTGCATCATTTGTCAAGTTTCAATGGGATCGAGGAAGTTTTTGAATATTTCAAGTTGCTCTCTAGAGGTTGAAATGAGTTGGTTGATATTCCCAAAGTGAGCTTTCTCCCATGCAAGCAATGTTGTACCGACACCGCCGAGTTTCGATTTGATTGCCATTCGAGTCAGCTCGGATGGTGAATCGGCCCATGTATCGAATCGCCGCCTACATGACTCGTCATCTAACCACATTTTTTCGAATCGAAAAATTCGCCGCTTACGTGATCGTTTTTCTTGTTGCCCGTTTAGACCAAGATATAACAATTGGACAATGGTCGGACGCCAATCGCATTTGGTGCTCGACTTTATACCTGGAAAACGATCGACCCAGTGAATATTTGCGAGGCACCTATCTAATCGCTCCTGAATATTCGCATCATCTGCCTGGCCGTTCGTCCATGTAAATTTGAATCCCTCAAACCCCAAGTCGTCTAACTCACATGCTGCCATTGCTTCCCGAAAGGCCTCCATCTTTGAATCATCTTTTGTTCTGCCCCCAATTTTCTCATGGTGATAGAGGATTTCGTTGAAATCGCCAAGACAAAGCCATGGTTGCTCTGAAACAGTATGTAGTCCCCTAATAAGTTGCCATGTGCAGTATTTAAGATTTTCTTCTGGCCAACCGTATATGCATGTAAGACGCCACGGGTTTTGCGAACCACCCTCACAGATTAACGCATCTATGACATGTAGTGAGGATGACGAGATTAACACATCCAATGTTTCCTTCCAAATTAAGCAGAGTCCTCCTCGCCTACCGCCGGAACTCGTATCACAATCAACAATATGAGAGTACTGTAAATTTAACTGATTGCAAACGTTTGTCATTTCTTCCTTTAATAATTTGGTTTCCATAAGGAAAATCAAACTGGGATCTTTTCTGTTGATTTCGCGTTTAAGCACCTGAACTGTCCGGGGGTTCCCAAGCCCCCGACAGTTCCAACTGAAACAACTCATTGGGCTTGGCGGGACCGCCCCTCCGCATTCTCCGCCGTTTGAGAGTTTTCGTAGTTGCTTTCCATCATGTTTGTGATCTTTGGTTTCTTGTCAGTGGGGTTGGGTGTATGGGACAGGTTCATGAGAAGGGTATTGGGGAGTTTGTGATTTTGATTTGATCAGCTTGTCTAATGTTTCATGAGAAAGGCTGGGTTTTGGGTTGGTTAAGCGTTTTGGTTCGACTCCGAGGTTGAGGTGTTTTGTTTTGGGGTGAGGTCTATCGTGGGAGGGTTATTGTTTTGCGGGTTAGTAATTTGTTGTGGGTTTGTGTGATGACTTGGGATGGTTAAGGTGCTGGTTATAGTGTATTGGGGTCGTGTTGTGGCGTGTGTAATGGGTTTGGTAAGGGAGTATGGTTGAGGGGTGAGGTTAGTATGGGATTTGTATGGGTGTAGGTTATTAACTTTGGTGTTTTTCTACGGAAGTTGGGGTGGATACCCTCCACCACTACTCCGAGACACAAAGAATCGGCGTGAAGTCTTTGGTAAGACGATCCAGACTACTATGGTAGAACAACCCGCACGCACTTTGAACCACAAAAACAAAAAGAACGAAAGAGACAGACCCAAACACACCTAACGGGTGGAGCGGGAAGGAAAAATCAAGAAAAAAAAACGAAAAGAAAAAAACTGAAAAAATCGGAATCGGAGGACAAAAGTAAGAAACCTAAAACAAGCCAAAGAAAGAAAAGAAATAACCTAGCGAGAAAGTTGGAGCACGTGAAAGGTTAGTGGAGGGTTAGTGGGTGATTTGGATGTAATAATTATATACCACTAAGGATATGTTGAGAGTGCAAACTAATGGGCGGCTAAAGGGGTTTAGTGGGGTGTTTTTTTTTTGCTTTTTTTTTTTTTTTTTTTTTTTTATTTAGTGTGTGGATATTGAGGAATAGTGGGATGTTAGTGGGTGGGCATGCATAGGGGTACGTGAACCAAAGCGTGAATAATTCCCGACAAGATTACGCCAGTCGCATGGGTGGGATGTGGGGAGTTGCCGGCCAACGAGGAGTACGCCTATGAAGGGGAGGCGACGGTGGTGGCCTGAAAGGTGAAAAACGCCGGTGAATAGAAAGAAACGAAGAGAGGAGATCCGAGGGATAGAAATGAAGAAGGCGCGGGAAGAAGAGGGGAAGAAGAATAAAAGGCGAGGGGAAGAACACCCTAACCTAGACCTTAACAGAACAAGACACTCGGAGGAGAGAACAAAAACTCCTAACCAAGAGGAGAACTCCAATTAATCCACAATTATAAATTGAGAAGTTGAAATAGAATATTTTGAATAAGATTGGTTAAAACAAACATTATTTACATATATCAAACAACAAAAATTGAAAATCTCCAATGGAATGAAAACCATACAAGCCCTTAGAGTTTTCATCAAATTATAGCAATTAGTTTAATGTGGTATCTTCAAATGCAAATTGTTCATTGGGTCATTGCAGCTGACAACATGTGTTACAAATAAGCAATAGGGCTCAGGAGTTTGTCCAGTGAAAATTCTCCAAGCCTCAAGTCAATTCCAAAATAGTAATTGTTGAATGAATTGCATATCGCATCGCTTTAAAAATCGGTTGGATCGGTTGGTTTAGGTTGAACCATGAATCGATGGTTGGGTTGTCCGGTTAGGCCCCAAAAATTGTTTTTATGATGGAAGGTAAAATCAATTCGAACCTAGCTAATAACAAAGTTGAAGTCAAAACCATTTCTTGTTTTTTTAATGTATTTTTAACTTTTTGTCATTTTATAAATTTTAGAATTTTAAATTGTGTTTTTCTACATTTATATGATTATCCAAGTTATGTTAGATATTGTTTTAGTTGGTTGTTAATATAATTTTTATTAAAAAAATGTAATACATAATAATTAATATGTTGTTTTGTACAATATAACAAGAAAAAAATATTCTTTTTTATTAAATCGGTTGGATTTGCGGACGATTCGATCGTGAATCATTAGCATGACCGATTTGTGTCACGTCCCAGACGCGACGATGATCAACCACTTAAACAGTAAATAAACCCGATCTAGACAAATGATATAACAATCCCAAGTGAAACAGTCTAAAGCGGCGGAAATAAAATAAACTTAAGTATGAACTACAACTTAAAGTCTAACAAGATCCAAATACATTCCGACATAATAACCTCGAATTAGTTTACGTGCCAAAACTAAAACGTAAAGTACACAATATCCAAATCTTAAATGTCAAAGGGTCCTACGCCCTTAAATTACAACAAAGAGAGAAAACAAAAGAGCGGGATAAACTAAGTCCAACATCAATAGAAGTACATGAAATAAGTACAATCATCGGAAAAAGAATGCAAGTTCGACAAAGCGGGGCGAGGGTAATCAATTTGTGGTCGTTCGACATCTTCAACATAGTCCTCATCTAAGGTTAGAAAACGGGGAGGGGATGAGGCGTAAATCTCGATGGATGGGGTGATCATGTGCAAGCGTGGCGATATATATATAGTTAATGCGAGAAAACAAGTTGTATGAAAAACACGTGAGATATGATGCATGATTTCACACACGATCCCACAAGCGACGTGATAAAAATATTTAAGTAATATACTTATACGAGTTTAAGAAATAGTTCGTGGTCACACATGCACTATGTGATTCAGCAAGACAAGTAGGATTGCGCATTTAATTTGTAGCGTCAATCCTATGCAAGACAAGTAATGGTTGCGTCAGACAGATTTGTAGCGCCAACCAATGCAATACAAGTAGCGGTTGCATGCGGATTTGTAGAGCCAACCAAACGGGTCCGATTAACTCTAGAATCGTGTGGATTGGGGACAACGATTCCTTCGTTCTTTCTTGTAACTCCCCGAGCAAAATGGTCCAAGACCTATCACCTTATCGCTCCATAGGCAAAGACAAATCCACGATGAGAGCTAGCTAGGCCCGCAGATTGTCATAATCATGATTATACCTCAAGTACTACGACCCGCTTCCCTTGGACAAACTCCATCCCTCAGTTGTGGGATTAGGACGATGGGGCCGGAGAGTGGAATAAAAAGCCGAGCTGCCGGTTCCATCCCCGACGTATCCATTCCGATCGTGAGCTCGACACACCAAGTTGACTCGGGCAGGAAAGTAAATACAATTTCAGGTAGTCAACCAGGCAGTCGATTATTATTGATTCAGGGAAGCAGTTCGGGAAAATTTTCGAAAATTGCGAGTGGCAATTATGGCGTTGGTGGAGTTATTTGGATGAAGATGATTATCGGGAGGATAAGCAATCTTCGATATCTTGAAGATTAGGTGGAACATAAGTCCCATTGTAGATTTGAAATCGCAAGACGAGGAAGTCGTCTAGCGATCGTCTGTTAATCGGTCAAGAGGATCCGATAAGTCAAGGAATTTTTGAGAAAATAAAATATTTTAATTAATTATTAAAGTCAGAGGGTCCAGGGCTGTTTTATTAAAAGAAAAATAATTTGAGTTAGGTCCTTGTTAAAAAGAAAATTTACAATTAGCCCCGTTTTGTAAAAACCAATACTTTTGGGGTTAAAAATTGAATAATTAAATGTCCCGACCTTGAACAATTATGAGGTCAGTTCCTAAATTCTTTAAATTGTTCAGAGATTCAGGTTTTTTAAAGTTTCGAGGTTGATTTTTTATAAAATTTTCACATTGGCCCCAAAATTATTAAAATTGTCATTTCGGGCCCTAAGTTTAAAATAATTGGAACTCACAAACCGGAAGGGCTTTTAATGTGATTCCAGTTGGAAAATGTCACTAAGGTCAGTAGGATATTGGGACAAAAACAGTTTTAAAAATAAATAAGTATAGGTCCCTTAACTTTTAAAAATCTCATTTTTGTCCCATTTTGAAATAATTGGCTTTAAGGCTTTTAGGGGTCCAATTGTTATGGAATTTGAACCTTGGGTCCAAAATATCATTAAGTTATAGTTAAATTAGTATTTCCAGGTACATGGACTGTATAAATCCTGAAAATTTCATTTGGGTCCTCAAGTTTAATCTTTTGTAATTTGGTCCCTCAATTTTAGTAAAATTACTTTCCAAGCTCTAAACACTTGGATTTTTGGAATACACTTAAAATATGTTATTTCCAGTCCCTTAAGAGTTAAAATTTCAAATTTTAAAATTAGGGTCTGGTACAGTTTCAAAACTACAATGTAGCCTCAAACTTCTAAAATTTTACAATCTAGTCCTTGGGCTTTTAAAGGTTGATTTTATTTATCTAAAAACTCTTAAAACTTTATTAAAATGTCCAAACATCATTTTTGAAACTGAGTACAGTCCTAAAACTCAAAAATTACAGAGAGGGTTCCTTAAGTTTTATTTTCTTGCAATTAAGTCCACCAACTTTCTACTTTTGCATTTTAAGTCCAAAAATTGAAATTTAAACAATTATGCTCGACTTGTCCAGGTTATAAGTCATACAAATCATGTAATTCAAGGATCATATACATGCATGTCCATTTCATACAAGAATTCATCAAATACAACAATAAAGTGTACATGCATGCACCTAAATTTCAACAAATAGCATTTTTAGCAATACTTGAGAATTTTCACAACTTGATACAAGAATTTAACATGTAATACATAATATATATATATATATATATCTCAACTTCTCAATAACAAAGTACTACATGCATTTTAGAAAAACACCTAAAAGTTAGAAAGATTTTTCCACCCACCTTAAATTGGATAGTTGTGAAATAAAAGGATAAATTTCACAACTTGATCAGCCCCTAAGTCAAGAAATATCAAAAATTAAGAGTTAGAAAAATGAGTGAAAAATTAAGGAGAAAAAGAAGAAGGTGAGAAAATTAGAAATACTACACTTTACCTTGTGTAGTAGATGAAATAGAACTAGTTGAAGCTTCAAAGTTGGAATATTTGGCTCACCCTCAAAACCACTTAAGGTCAGCCCCTATTTCTCAAAAAGGGGTGTTAAAATTTGGATAAAATAGGAAGAAGAAGAGTAAAGGGCACTAGTGTCCAAATCTTACCTTATAGTCCAAATTCTCCAACAATTTCTCTTCAAGTCTTCTAAGGTGACCACAATGCTTGCATGTTCTTATGTAGTCTCCTATGTGTACCTCCAAAAGTCAAAATTAAACTAAAGAAGAGAAGGTGATGAGTTATAGGATATCAAGTTGAATTGAAAAACAAAATTTCTTACCTTTGTGAGAGAGAGGTTCGAATTTATGAAGGAGTAGGAAGAATGTTTGTGTTTTTGTTAAGTCTTGAAGAAAAGATGATGTGTTTGATGATATGAAGAAGATGTTCTTGAAGATGTGAATGATGTTTGAAGATATGAAGAGTGTGTTCTTGAAAATATGAAGGAATGTTTTGAAGATGTGAAGGATGTGTTCTTGAAGATTTGAAGATGTGAAGAAATTGTTCTTGAAGGTTTGAAGATATGAAGGAATTGTTTTTAAAGATTTGAAGATATGAAGGAATTGTAGAGAGATGGAGGAGATTGTTTAGAGAGAAGGAAGATGATTAGTTTGAAGATTAAAATGAGTTGGTGAAATGAACAAAATTTTATTCATTTTTGGCCAATATGGTCGTCCACTTTGGTGAGAGGGAGGGGGAATTTTTTTGTTCAATTTTTGTGTGTTGTAATTTGTCTCTTGCATGGAGACAAAAGGGAAGTCAAAGGTATGAGCAAAGGATGGGTAAGGAAGGGTTACCTTGGCTTGTTAGTGGTGACTTTAATATCTTTTGCATGATCACGAGAGGATTGGTGGTACTACTAATAGGTCGGATGAGATGTTGGATTTCGCTTACATGATTCGATTGATTGAGAGTTATTTGACGCGGTGTAAGGGGCCTATCTTTACGTGGGCTAGAGGTGGGCTTCAGGAGAGACTTGATAGGGCTTTGTATAATGAACACTGGGCTGATACGTTTTCTTCTATTGTTACGCATTTATCTCGTGTTCGCTCCGATCATGCTCCTTTACTCATATCTTGTCATTTGGTACGCGTGTGCCTCGCTTCTTCCTTTCGATTTCAAAGATATGTGGATACGTCACCATACGTTTTTGCAGTTGTCAATGAAGCATGGGGGCATCCCACCGGGTTGTTTTGGAATGAGGAGCTTTAAAAGACAAGTTGAATAGGTCAAGCGCAGACTCAAGATTTGGAATTACCAGGACGTTTGGTAATGTTTTTGATTGGGTCCGACTAGCCGATGATGCAGATTTCATGTGCTCAGCCAGTATATGATAGTGATCCATCTCCACTCATCGGGGCCGAGCTATATCGTTGTGTGGTCGAGTATGAACTACGTTTGAAAACGGAAGAGGATTTTTGGCGCTTAAAAGTCATGCGGTTAAGGGCGCGGGGAGCGCAACACTAAGTTTTTCCATGGATTTGTTAAACGAGAAGAGGTGTCGCGCTAGATCCACTCGATTGACGATGATGGGGTAACGATCACGCATGATTCGAGATTCGGAAGTCGGCAGATTCGATTCTTTTCGATCTTTATTGACTTTCGACTCGGAGTATCCGACTCCTCCCGTAGATGAGTTTTTTCCGCTTCCCGATTCCGTTGATCTTGATGGACTTTGTCTTATGCCGACGGCTCGGGAGGTTCAAGCGATGCGGTGTTTGGGATTGATCCGTCTAGTGTTCGGCCGATGGATCCTCATTGTTGTTCTTTCAAAGACTATTGGGATTTCGTCCGACCGGATGTGGAGGATGCGGTGGTTGACTTTTTTTGGGTAATCTCATGCCGCCACGCTCACGGCTACATCTATAGTTCTCATTCGAAGGTCCCTCACCCTCGAAGTGGGATCGAAGTTCGGCCGATTTTGCGGCAACGGTGAATAAGATTATCTCTAAGATTATGAATGCGCGGTTGGTGATTGTGTCGCCGAATCGAGTGGTTTCACACCGGTCATGTTATCTCGGATAACATATTACTCTAGCAGAGCTTATCCATGATATCGGCCCTTAGCTACGGAGATTCCTAATGTGGTGATGAAGTGGATATGGCTAAAGCTTATGATAGGGTGTAGTGGGATTTCTTGTATACATCTATGATTCACATGGGCTTCCCGCTCGGTGGATTGATATGGTTGGCGGTGATTGAATCGCGCGCCTCGTTCTACAGTTAATGGTATCCCTTCCGGATATTTTCCTTCGACTGGGGGATTGCGGCAGGGGATCTCTATCTCCGCCTTGTTTGTTCGCGGCGGAGTATTTATCCCGGATTGGATTCCATTATTAGACGACACCGGATATGATTTATCGACGCGACGGGGTTTTCCGGTGACTCATTCGCCTATCCGATGATGTTGTTATCTTCACTAGGGCGTTTGACGATGGCCTCGCCACGTTGAGGCACTTTTGGAGCACTATTCTCGCTACTTTTGGTCACCGGTCGTTGGGTCCGTAAGAGTAGATTCTTTCCGCCCCACGTTACATTGACGATCGGGGAGCACATGGTTCATGAGCTGATAGGTTTTGTTCGCGATGACTTGCCGATGACTTATTTGGGTGTCCCTTTGTTCGGCGGGGCGAATGACGAAAGAGCTCTTCCTCCCGGTGATTCGAGAGGATGTTGGATAGAGTTGCCGGGTGGTCGACGACATCTCTCCTTTGGTGGTAGGCTCGCTCTTGACCGAGCACGCTAATGGCCACCCCGTTGCATATTCTCGCAGTCATGCAGCCGCCAAAGACAGCTTCAATTAGCGGTTGGAGCAGATCATGGCTAGATTCTTCTCGGGGATCCTATGCGATGAAGAAGACTCATTGGATCGCTTGAGATATTATCCGCCATCCTATTTCTCGAGGTGGGGGGGTTGCGCCGACTTTCGATATTGGCCGACGCCTTCATTTACAAGTTGTGGTGGAGGTTACGCGAGGCCATTCGTTGTGGGCTCAATTCTTGATCGCAGCATCGTCACAATGGGCTTCGGTCTCCTGTAGAGCCTCCGTAACACATAATCATAGTCATCGAGTGGAGGCGATTGAGGCGGATCGGTATTCGAGCCCGGGAGCGAATTTTTTGGTCGATTAGCAGTGGTAGCCGTGTCGATTTCTCGGGATGATACTTGGTTTGGGCATCGACCACTTGCGGATCATTGTTTGGATCGGCCGTTGGGTCATATGATGATTGATTGGTTCATTCGCGATGGTATGTGGGATAGAGATAGATTGTATCGTCTTGGTCTCCGGATGTGGGCTTCCCGAGAGTCTCATTGAGGATATATCCAGGGTTCCGATTCGCTGGGTCCGAGGATATCATGCGGTGGATGTTTACCTCTCATGGTGGGTTCTCTATGTCTTCGCTTGAATTCTCTCCAGGGGTAGAAATGCTCGTAACCTTCTCGATGGTGCCATTTGGAACGATGCTCTTATTCCTACTATCTCTATATTCCTTTGGCGCTCCTTCGTAATCGTCTTCCCGTGGATACAAAGCTTCGTGCACGTGGCACTTCCTCGCCTCATGTTGCTTCGTTGTTGCTTGAATAATCCACATTCATCTCCTCAGTCGAATCTATCCCTCACTAGTTTTTGATGAATGATATTGTTCATCCGTGTGGAATCACTTTCTTCCTGGTTTGACACTACACTTCCACACACCACCGATATGATATTGTTCCTTTCATTTTGGAGAATCGCACACACGGATCACACACGAGGCACTTGAGTCTCTTGGTTCCCGCTTGATTTTATGGTTTATCCGGACGGAAAGGAATAGTGTCAGCATCGACACCTTCCTTTCTTGGCATCTCACATTATTTGGCGTGGGAGCGGTATCTCCGATTCTTGTTTTAGGTTGGCGTCTCAACCCATCAGATTGGTGCGGATGCTTCCTACTCGTTGGCTTTTTGCGGGAGTGCTCCGCACGGGTTCCACGCAGCCGAGGATTGTGATTTGGCGAGCCCCTCGTCTCCTCGGATCAAGCGAACACGGATGGTTCGTTTGATCGGGACACTTTGATTGGCGGAGGGGGATTGATTCGAGATCATTCGGCGGACTTATGTTGGCTTTTTCATTATTCTCTCCAGCGGTGTCTAGCTTTCATGCCGAGCTTCTATACCGAGATGGGATGGGGCTGCGGCATGCCCGTCTTTTTTCTCTTGATTTGGATCGAGTTGAACGCAGCGGTGGTCACCACGATCACTTCCGGTGGCCTTCGCTCTTGGCGGTGTTCAAGACACCCCGATTCGCATTCGAACATCCGAGGACCTTCGCACTCGATTTCCCACATACACGAGAGGGGAATCGACCAAAGAGATCACCTTGCGAGTTGAGAGTCATTGCCTCGCGATCACATTGTTGATGAGCGCACGCTTCTCACCACCTCCTAGCGCACATTCGGAAGGACTGTATGGGATATCCGAGCTTGATTTTCATAGTTCATTGGTTCTCCTTTTATTTTTAGATATCTCATTATGATAGTCTTTCTAGATATCGTAGTGATAGGTTATTTGTTCTTTGATTTTCTCCCGCCTTGACGCATGACATTGTATGATATTTTGATTGTTTGATATACGGTAGGGGATCACGCCTCAATCCCCACCCCAGGGGTGTTATTTTAAAAAAAAAAAGAAGGAATGTTGGGTGAGTGGGAATAAGTTGGGAATATAATATTAAAGAATGAGGTATAAGATAATGTGTATAATATTTGAATTAATGGTGTAATTATACACAAGATGACTAATATAAGGTGTATATGTAAAAGAGTTGGAAGATATTTCTACACCAAAATGATCATCACTACCGCTCACTTAAGGGCAATTGTGGTATTTCTATATTTTTTTGTCCCAAATTTGATGATAATAGATAAATAATATCAATTTCTAAAATAATTAGTGATTTCCTTGATCACTTATAAGTCTCATGATCACTTATTCTAAATCAAATTCTTAAATTTATAAGGTATAAGTCTAAAATAAATAGTCTCTTAAAATTCTAAAGTGACTAATAAATACACAAATAGTAATAATGACCAATCAAGTGATCATTAATGTGAAATAGAATCAATAAATGATCATGATAACAAGTAATAAATAAAAATAAAATTAAATGCAAAAATATATATTTATTATTAATATTTACCCGATCAAAGTGACGCGGTAAAATAGCCGATAAAATACATAAACGATAAAAGGATCAATTTTACGCCGAAAAATCGGGGCTTCACAATTTGCTCATTTGGTCCAATTTTAAAATATTAGCGTATTTTTCGACAATGAGGATCACGAGTATTGACAAACGAGACAAATAAATGGTTTTTTTGTGTTTCTAGGCCTTAGAGTCCTAATGGGCCTAATGGGTATTATTAACAAATCAATTTAATAACAAGTATTAATCATAGAATTAACTCTAGGTGTACATTTTTTAATAAATGCAAAATATTATTAAAAAAAATATATAGTGCACTCGCTTACAAGCCAAGCATCTAGCTTTTTTTTTTTAAAAAAGGAGTCTCGTTAAAACCTACCAAAGTAAAACCTTCGGGAAAAACCTTTGATAGAAAAAAGAGTACCCCATAAAAGAAACAATAGAAATAACTTAAAATCTCAATCGAAATGATGGACGTTTATTTCTAGAGGATTTTCAAGGACATTGGCATGTGTTTGTTTTGCACGTGCTTGAGTATCCTCCCGATGGTCCGATGTATCATGTGGAATATCGCCAGATCCTCCCCACAATTGCGAGCGTTCATAGCTTTCCGACGAATCACTGAGTGAAGGACACCCGGGAGCAGATAAAGAGTCGCCTAACTTGGTCTTTAAAGCTTCCAATTTGTCTCCGCATCATCTTGATCGTCTCCATCCGCCATATCGACCAATGTTTCGGCAAAGAACGACCATACCAACCGGAAGGATCATTGCTTCTATGGACATAATTATTAAAAGGAGGCTATTTGAAACGATTATCATTCCACGTTGAAAATTAGTCCGTCCATGTTCATCCAAATTTATGCCTGCGGTTGATAAGGAACCATGGCTCGTCGTGTTGCTAGTATTATATTCGAAGCCATAATCCGATTCTCATTATCGATTTAGACTCCAAATTCGTATTATCACATACCACATCATCTGACCAAAGAACTGTAACATCAAAAGAGTTCTTAGTGTGAATACGTGAAGGAGAATGTTCACCCTCCTTAACACGACCTTGATGACCCGTATTTCCCATTGAGTCAACAACGCACTTGCCCCTTGTCCCGCCGCACCGACGGTAAACTTTACGGACTCGAACGACTTCGCTGCATAGAATTCGGACGTGCGTCAAGTCCAGGGACGCCCCTAGTCGAGAGGCGCGTCTTTTAGTGGTTGAGTCTCACGGGAGTAATACGACAAGAAACCATCGAATGCCCCATTACACTACACTTGAACAAAGTCCCGGTAATTTCTCATAAAGAATCGACACAAAGAACACCGCCAACCCGTTCTACCATGATGTGCTCTCTAACGGTTTCGATAGATCAATATCCACTAACACCGAATGAAATGTCCTGCAGAACCATCAAGCTTAACGCCGTCAATTTGTATCGGATTCCCAATCGCATCTTTGGCGATCCCAAGATGTTATTAGATCCCGTACTCCAAACTCGAGCTCAAGATTCGGACCCAAACACTTGCCACCGACGTATGTACCTTGTATGGATTGAAATTCGGGACCCATGGAGAGAGCCGAATAGTCCCCTGATTAAGCGCCCAATTAATACGCACTTAAGCGTGTCGGCCCGTGCGGTCGCGCATTAAAAAAACTTGACACAAAAAAATCTCTTACCCAAGGGGATTAGTTTCCAATTATTCTTAATTTTCCATATTTCCGATAAAGGCGTTTATGCGAAGCATAGTCGCCTACGGTTTATTACCCTTGCCTAAAATCACCTTACCAATCAAAGAATAGGAAACTTTGCGGCAGGCGTTGTTGATAAACATTCTCATCAATAAGAACGGAATAATAATCTCCCTTTCTAATAGGTTTAGGGATAGAATGGGATTTACCATCAACAACATATGAAAATGTTGTAAAATTACTCCGGGTGCATAGTTGAATCCATATCATGGTGAATACTTGAAATAATTTTAGCAAAAGAATGGCCAAAATCGATTGAACATGGCATTACGAGCCTAATGTCGGTGATTCAATTCATAATCGGATGACATCAGAGAGAGGTCCCAAAGACTGGGGGCATACATGGGGCATCATTACACCGGATGAATCCAAGGATATAGCAGATACTTTGTAGAGAGGACCACCGCGCCGGCATTCGAGTGTTACTTTAAAGGAGAGGAGGACCATTGTTGTAACCACTTGGGAGGACCATAGTTGAAACCACCTTAGGAGTGGGGGATCACGTAGGGGACCACCTCTGATGAGTTCATGGGCGACCCCAAGTAAGAGATTCGAATGATCCATGTATAAACCCTCACGCAAATTCCACACAAGACATAGGAGAACTCGTAGAGAGAAAATCAACGGAGAACAAGATGTAGCAATAGAGCAAACATCATAACCGCAAATTTGTATCCCAACGTCGGGAAAACCGAAAAAGTCATGGAGGCATGACCCTGTGGTCCGGGAGAAAAGAGAAGAAGAGAGCATCCTCAGGGTTTTGCCTTTAATTTGATTTCCTCTAACTCTAGGTGTACTTACAAAACAACCCCGAGGTTTTGACTAATTACTAAAAATCCGTGAGACGATTCAATATTACCAAAAAAAAATCACCAGGCTTGATTTTGCCTTAAATTTAAGAGGATAATTGTAATATTTTTAAAAATGTCGGGAGGATTTTCGAGATAATTTTTTTATCTTATAAATGGGAAAATGCAAAACATAATCAAACCTCAAGGTTATTTTTACAATTTTAAAAATCTAATGGTTTTTTTATAATTAGCCTGACCTTTTTTTTTTTTTTTTGCAGTTATCCCTTAATTCTGGCCTTTATTTATATTCCGGTTTATAGTTCAGATACTTTTATGGGCTTGGCCTATTGAGCCTATCCATATTATAACTTAAGCCCCTCACTCTCCAAAGAAATTATTTGATTTGGGCTCAATTTACTTCATAAATTTGGGCTTATGAATTATAGCCCATCATACATCTCGTAGGGAAGGCAAATTGAGAACAAATAGTATAAGCCTGATATAATTCAGGTATAGGTACTCTGTGTTGGAGTAGGATTCAAATTTCATGCTTTAAAGTGTTGAATATTGAATCTCTTTGTCCAGAATCTCTTCAACAACTATTTTGATTTGAATCCTTCTCCAGAATGGGTTCTCACGGTATGCTTCATCTACTAAGTTCATCACCAATGGTTACGCTCAAACATGACATGACACGGACTTCAAATTGGAACAAATTGCTCCTCCAATCATGAGCTAAACAAGGCGCTATTTTAAAATTGTGAACAATGTTCAAGCAGAATGCTGCGCCAAATCCCTTTTTGATTGTATTAATAAAGAGGGTCTTTGCGCCTTATCCGGTCTTTGAGCGGGTCGAGTCCGTAGCACCTCAAGCAGCAACCGTCAAGCACATCCGGCAAGGATCAAGGGGGATCTCGTTGTTGCTTTGTCGCTCAAAAGACGCAGCAGGAGAGCCTCAGCGCAAGCAGTGGTGGACGAAGCAAAAAAGCGAAGATCTGACATTGGCATGGGATTTGGTTTAGATGTTTTCTCCCTGCTTCTAATACCACCAGCCGGTTTTGTTGGGTAAGAGCATGAACTGGTTTTTATTCCAATACGAGAAACTATTTCCTATAACCTACCTAATTCCTGTAACCAAACTTACTACTTATAGTTTCTAGTCCTCAGTTTTGGCTCTCTCTCTCTAGCTAGTCTCGTTCATATGCGAGCGAGTGAATGATTTTTCTTCGTGACAATTTATATTTATATATAGTAGGGCCCCAGAATGTTAAAAGGTGGGGGAGCAAAAGTTGTCATGATATGCCCCCAGGGGTTTGTCCGAGTGGCGTGCGCCCATCTTTGGTGGGTTAGAGGTCCTGGGATCGATCTCTGACTATCGCTGGAGTGTGGGTTTGGGGTTGTCCATCTCTGCAGAGGATTAGTCCCATTACTTTGTAGCGAGAGCACCATAGGCCAAGGAATAACAGTGTGGGCAATTGCCAACATAAAGCCAACATAAAATTACCTCACTGATACAAAAAAAAAAAAAAAAAAAAGTTGTCATGAAATAAAAGAGAAATAAATAAATGAGTGTCGGAACTAAATTAAGACTTTTTAATTTAATCTACCGAATACCACATTTTTAATTCTCTAATTAAATCTTGCTATTGAATCATTAATTTTTAATGCATCTTATTTAATATAGTATATATTAAATATAATAATAAAGTTTATTTTTTAATTAACTAAATATATATTTATAATACTATGTTAATAAATAATTGATTTTTCATAAAATAATTTTTGTATTGAAATAATAAGAGTAATGTTTCAAGATTATTCTTTTATTCGAAATTTGAAGTAGAATGATTAAAGATGAATCTTAAGTTTGGACAAGCAAAATTACGCTGAGAGCAAAAGCCTCACTAAAATAAATATGATTGGAGATGACCTAACACATTTATTTGCTAGATGTCAAACATCACATTGGGTACTTGTTTACATAAGCAAAAACACAAACACTAACTTGTGTGCCAGAAGTCTTGCTCAATCATCTGGACATAGATGATCCATTCTCACTGGTCAATTAGGCAACGAAGATAGAGAATCAATCAACAAATACTTAAATGATAAATCACAAGAAGAATCACATTGCACCAAGGGAATGTTTGCAAAAATCCTGATTTTATTAAAAGTGATTTATTGTAATATAAGTAAAATTAGTTGATAATCGAAGTTGAGAAAGTATTTGATAAAAAAATTAGAAGCGATAAAAGCTACAGAACGGAATAAGTTTAGAAGGTCCATTATTTGCCTGGCCTTTTGGAGAAGCCTAGTACAAGAATCAGTTTACCAATGCCTATTTATTTCCACTGATAGAGTTTAATATACCACCTTAACATGTCTCTTCTAACCGAATTTAACTAACCATCATTTTTCATGATCAAAAGCTGAAAACGCTATAGCAAAATGCAGAGTGGCCACAGCAGAAGTACCAAAAGAAGATTGAGAAAAAAAAAAAGAGCTGGCCAAAATCACATTATCCGTTGCGTAAAAATAACATAAAACTTTATTCAACATAGACAAACTTAGTTGACAATGGGAAAAAGAAAACTATACAACATTAACACTATTTCGCTAACTAAATAGAAATGTAGCTTGTCTTCAGCTACCATCTTTCATACCAAGTAATTAAGCTCAAGGAGCACAAGCAGCCCAATTAGATGGCAGCCTACTTCGAACTTATAGTCGCATGTTGCGTACATTTACGTCCACAGGCAGCAAGCGATATTCGACATCGAGATCCCTGAAAATTTTAACCATTTCCTCAACAAGAAGTGCTCTTCTTACCCATCTCTCACCCATGTCTTGATGATTCATCCTGTGTGAAAGCCAAACTGAAAACATTATCTTGTTCATGTCCTCCACGTCTCTCATCACTATCATTGGCGCTGGATGCCAGTGATGCCGCTTATTATCAACATACCTGCAATTGCACCAACCATAGCAAACAGGTGAATAATCTCGAGTCTTAAGGTAAAGGGTTAAATTACAAAAATTACCCTTCATGTTCAGCCTAATTACAAAAAAGGCCCGCTATCTTTTAAAATTACAAATTACATCCTTAATATTTGTTTCTATTTTTCAGAACTTTTGAGGGGATATTGTAAAACAAATATAAACCTCAAGAGGGTGTCTGCAATAATACTTTACAAGGGTTTTTTTCGTAATTAGCTAAACATTAGGGGTAGTTTTAATAATTTACTCTACGGCAAATTTTGTGATTAGGGATACACAAATGTCATTAAAAGCTATATCCGATAATCCGAGAGAATGCTCTATATTCAATTTGACAAAAACTTGCTCCATCACGTGTCAAAGCGAGCGCTGTTTTGAAGATGTAAACACTTCTACGCCAGTAATGGGGCAAGCCTAAATTTTTTATCTTTCTTTTATGTTTTAAATTAATGATTTTTAGTGTATTAGAATATCCATTAAAATTGAATATACTGTCAATTAATTGTTATCCCACTATGTAGGGTTAGTGGCATGGAATTTATAGTGTCAATTAATTGTTAAAGATAAGTTAACACTATAATTAGATGAAATTCCAAAACATCATCATCATACGTTTTCCCACTTACATGGGAAAATATCATGAGACAACGATGAGTTGAGATAGTTGCTCTAGTTATTTCCCATTACAAGATTGATATTGTAAAATTAATATGTACATCATGGAACATGACGCTATCCATTAAAATTGAATATTATGGAATATCCCTTTTAGTGCATGAAGGGCAAATTCTGCAAATTCTACACTAAAATGGTAGTAATCTGCTGGAGATGTTCTAAGATGCTCATAGAGACAGCCGCTAGCTTCATAGTTCATGCCGCAAAAAGATAAATTGCTAAAAAAGTATCAGGAGAAGAAGAAGATGCAACACATACCTTGTGATCCTTTCCTTCATTAATGTAATCTTCTCCGTAGAAGTTGAAATGTGTATACAGAAATCAATTGCGTCTCCCATATCTGACTACGGTAATAATTATGGATCGGCTTTGTCGACAGGATACTGTTTGGGTAATAGATCTTGTGGTTATCAAACTTAAGGAGAACTGTAGTCAATACATTCATTTCTTCAACCACCATCTGAAATTGAAACAAGTAAAGTTGCATAAACGCCATAAAAGGAGTACTATGGATAAGTGCAAATCCTGATAGAACAAGACAACAGGTTGAGTGCAAGAAAACGTACTTGAACTCCATCGACTTCAATACGATCACCCACATCAAAAGGGTGCATCATTTAATAAAAAGATGATTGCCTCAAATGTCGTCTTGCATGTGTTTCCAAACATGAACACCACTAAAAGAAGCTGAGAGCTTAAGAAGATAAAGAAGTGTGTAGTTGCCACTTTGAGTATAAGAAGCCAGATGACAATAACGACAATTGCCACCAGGCTGCTCAGCATTTGGTGTAGTTTGTTAACAGCAGTTTTCGTGTCGCTTAGAGACAAAGCAAGAGCTCTCCGTTTCTCTGAATGCATTCACCTGCATTAGAAAGATTCAAAATCAGTTGATGTTTGTGGCAACATATTATTCTTAAAATTGAAGATAATGAAAAAAAGACAAAAAAAGGCCTTTCTTTACATCATATTCTAAAGACATTGGGTATTGTTAAACCAGGCAGAGTAAAAATGAAAGGTTCATAAAATATTTAAATTTCAAGAAAAAGATGTACTGGAACATCTTGACCAACTCTCACAAAGTTAACTGGTTTTTCGGTTGGGTCAACCAAGAGTATACACAGTTCAGGCTGTTAATAGCTTTTTACTGTTAATATATCACAATTCACAGCATGAGCTCCACTAACAGAGGAAACTAGCTCTACATCCTTCAACAACGATGATCAAGTTTTCCGCTACTCAAATTTTTCCAACGGCTTGTAGCCAAACTACACATCACTCCAACAGCTCAAATTCTCCTATTTCTCCTAAAGAGGTAAGATTACGTTTCTGATCAGATGAGTATTAAAATGGTCTTTTCAAAGTAACATGGACCAAACAAGAATCCAATCACCTCTACTGTAACAAAGGTATACCTCAAATTTCAGCAACGTTCTTTTTTGCTTATATTTTAGATTTTTTCCAAGTAAAATCATGAAGCAGATATCTATATGTGCCTCTTGAAATGTAACTTATAGTGCACATGTCATTCATTCTGATCATAGCTACAAGAGACACATTTAAAAGTCACAAAAACTTAACGCCAACTATTACTAACTACTAAGTTTATTCCAGGTTGCAATCTTTTTTTCCCTGGTTGCTGCTAAATATTGTTTTCTTTTTGATAGTAGTCTATTTCAATATCTATAGCCTCTCCTCCTAGTGAGAGGTGGTACTTGACCATACCTATTAGAGATGAGGTCAACGGTTCAAACCGAATCCCTCCCCTCAATCACATTTAACAATAATCACTCAGGTTTTCATTGTGGGGTGCATTGTGGAATCAAATCACTGAACCAATTAAGCCCATTACACTGATGTACCGTTAACCACTATGGACAATTTGGTACAATACCTTGTGTAATAACTAATAAGAAGAGACCAACGAGAAATGGCAAAACTTAGTGAATACTACCAACATAATAAGGAAATTAAGTAGATAATATCCCTTACCACCCAGTTCTTAAGAGCTTTCTTGTTGATACCCTTTTGCTCACTTCCATCTTCAAACAGATGTATCGCCCTTATAACCTCATCCTCCCGCATAAAACGCATTAAATCCTCCTGATAAATATGTCTGTCACAGAAAGCATGCTGTTGTTATGAGGAAATCTACATAACAAACAGGTGATAGCTCAAATGCATGCAACATCATGAGGAAATCTATACAATAAATAAGATCAATACAGCAGAATAAGCTGAGTAACTCCAGGATAGAAAATACGAACACAAAGAAAAACATGAGCAATAAACTGCTGTTAGAAAAACTTCATGAAAAGGAACATACTTAGATCCTGGCATGGCCACATTTTCAAAAATCTTCTTGGCAGCACATTTTGCCTGGTTTTCAGTAGTGATATGCACCATCGCCTCATCAAGCCGCCAGTCGCACCCTGTATTTTCTCATCTAGAGTCGAGAGGACATTGCTCGCAATGTTCATCATCCTCTTCATATTCCAAGCCGATATATTCTTCTGATTCAACCTATGCAAATGATCAATAGTGATACGATTCTCCTCTTCCTTCTTCGACAAGACTCTAGAGAAAACGGAGTCCGAGCATCCGTCGACTCTCTAGACATTCTCGGAGTTCCAATTATTCTTCCACTCTTCAGAAACATATTGGCCTTCAAATCAGCCGGAATAGTCACCCTGCTTTCTGAAATTTTTGGACTTCAATCATCACCTTCTCTTCCTCTTCATGCTCCTGCTGTATTTCAACCAATGGTGGCCCTGAAAGGGTCTCAATCACATATTGATTGAACAAAGATTCTTGAATCCGATCGAAAAACGTGCTCACGTGAAACGACGATGCTAAAACCTTAACAAGCAGAGTTTTTAATAGCCAAATCAAAGTTCCCACCAAAAGGCACACCCAAATCTTAGTCACATATGGCAAAATTTACCATCTGTAACAGTCTCAACCTTCTTATCAAAAATGAAATGCCAAGCAATCAAAACCAGCGCTAACCAAATACAATTCTGCACTGCGTTTCTCAACCCGTAAACGAAATATAAAACCCGTTTTCGCAAAAGACAATTCCTCTCAATTGAAAAAACAGCAATTCTAATCACCCACCCAGAAACTAACCTCCCAGAAATCAAAACCAAAACCATCAGCTCCGCATTTCCAAAGCGCCAATTCAAAGATAGTTCTCTTTTTCAACATATCAATAGTTAAACTACAAACTAATGCCGCAACAATTAATATCAAACTCAGCAATTGGAGTACTGAAAAGCGCTAAACTTCATTCTCTTGTAGTCCTCAGGTAAATCGTCTTCCAGAAAGGATCATCCTCGTCAATTTCGCTCGCCCCTTCCCAGAAGCTGCGATTTAGCTATTTTTGAGTCTGAGATCTTAGATTATACCCTCCGGCGGGTCGAGTAATCTGGACTTGGATTTCGTTCTCAACAGACTAGATTTCCTCCTGAACGAATTGTATGAGCTGCAAACCCGAACCTCATCCCGTTCAGCATCGGATGGGCGATTCGACGCCGGTTCGACGCTTTCGTGAAACGAAACACGAACGTCTCTCGGCGTGTGTTGGGCGAAGTTATAATTGCTCGGGCTCTCGTGTATCTTAGATAATGGAGGCCGTTGGGATAACGGCGAGTCCGACACGAAATCGAAGTCCGTCGACTTGGTGGCGACTCGTGACGGCGTCATTCAGGAAATCGTAACTGGAGTCCCTCCACATTCTGTTGGTGCTGGTTTCATTGTTGATACTAGTACCAATGTTTGTGTGAGCGAATCTTGGCCGTCGATTTACAACGGCGTCTGTGGGAAGAGAAGGAGGAGGCGATGGAGAAGAAGACGTCATGGGTTTTTCTGTTAAGAAAATGTGGCGGTCTTCTTTTTGTAGTGATAGTGAAGATTTGAAGGATTTAGGAGAGTTTCCATGTGAGGTGGCGAGGAGCTCCAAATCATAGTATGATATAATATGGGACCTTATTTTTTCCAGGGTTATATTTATAGTCGTGCTACAGATTCCAGATGGTTCAAAAGAAGACTCCATTATTAAATAGTTGATGGAAATAATAATGGTGTGAACTGTGAAGTGCTGTGAAGGTGATAGCTCTGGGTACAGACGACAAAAACAAAAGGGTGGTGGTGCAGAAGAGTATTTGAAATTGATGATTGATGAATAACGAAACGGGTAGAGAGCAAGTGATTGGTAAAATCTGACCTCCAGATGTCGCCGAATCCATGGCTGTTGTAAATACTCAGGCGGGACCAGATTTTTATAATTTTGTTGTTCGCTTCATATTTCACTTTTTTTCTTCATATTTCATACTCCATCCTAGTCAGTAAACGTCCTTTAGACGTTAATTTTTTTCCAAAAAGAACGCCCTTTTCACATTTTCAAGATTAATGTAAAAATATTTTCCAAATTACCCTTAAATTTATTATTTTTCAACATATATTTGTTTATTCCAAAGTAGCATTTATGATTGTTGGCTAAGATAATTGGTATTTAACATAATCTTTAATATGTGTATTTTTTTTTTCAAAAAGACACTTATTTTGAATAAGTGAATGAGTATTTCACTTAATTGAATGAATAATATTATGAATTGTTGATTATTATTTGTTTTTTTCGACAAAAATTTATATTCAATTAAATGCAAAAAAATGCAATATTAGAAGTTCCAGACATAAATATTGTTCAAGATAACAACATCTTCCCAAACATACAGGAAAAAAAAAAAAAAATGATGAAAAACAAACTTAAAAATTTTCGATAGAATATTGAAAGTACTAAAGCTAACTCAAATAACAAAAACCCAACTGGATTTACCGTTTGCACAATCAAAAAGATGGACGACGTTAATCCGTATTTTCCCAAAATCAGATCGACTGAAGAAATCTAAACTCGTCCAAGTCAAGCCAAATAATTTTTTAATTTATTGGATAAAAACACTCTCACAAGTCACAAGAGAGGAAATAAGAAAATTTATACTTGTTGGTGACATATGATTGTGACGTATTATATTCTGTAGAGGAAAAAAAAATTAAAGTTAATTAACTACTTCATTTATAATTTGTTTATATATAACCCATGCCTTATATTCGATAAGTTTAATATCTTATACGCTTTAAATAATCTTATAAAGTATTTAAAATAAACAAAACATTATGCATTCAAAGATCTATCGAAAGCAAAAGTCTTGTTGGGTAAATTTAGAAGGTTTAATTTGTAAATGACTAAGCTGTTTGTTGTAGATGGCTAGTAGCTGAATTTGATTCATTTCCCGTGATTTAAAACGCCATGTATAAGGCATATAATTAACGATTCTGCCAAATCCCAGAGGCTACAACGATTATTTCTACTCCGTTTAGAAGCCAAGACTGGCAAAAACCGGAACTACAATGAACTCAAAGTGTTTTTGACTTTTCAAGCTTTTGAACAAAGGGATAAAATATGCTCGAATGCAAATGACCGATTTTAATCTTATGATTTTTGTGTCTCAAATCCATCTGCAGGTTCGATTTTATAGGCACTGCCAGGTGCCCTGCATTTTAAAGATCATGTCTTTTGGCTCGAAAAAGACATGTTTACATGAACAGTGTGCATCTGTTCGGCGCACTTTTCGCTTATCGATGACCCAGAGCCGCGGCGGAATGCGTGTGCCCGTGCGTGGATGCGAACTAAAATGACAAAGTCCGACTTGACCGACGGTCGTCAGCATCCGTCTTTCGATGCACCCAGTTCGCTTGGACGCAACGACCGGACGCGGGCAATCATGCATCCACTGCGTGTGCGGATGCGAACACTTCCTAGTTGGAATCCGTTAATTAATTATTTATTTTAAAGGTTTTGTTCCAAAAAGAATAAGTGGCCTCGAAGCCCAAGCCCGTGCCCGCGACCCCACCTACGACTTAATTGGAGGCCGGGCCGCTGGCGGCCCGGCAGGCGCGCGCTGTTTACTTGAGCTAAACCCCAAGCATGTAGGTCCTCACCCTTTAAAAACTCGGGGTTCACCGGCCCAAACCTATAAGTCAACTGGGATATATCGTTGAGCAACTTTGCCACTCTTTTTCGCATGTGGGACGGAGTATTTCTCCTTCCCCATATTTCCCATTTTCATACTATTTTCAGTATTAAGTGGGCTAACTTAAGATTAATTTCATTCACCCGGAATTGATTTGAGAAATTCCAAATGCTATTCGCATCTACTCTCTTAGTAGAATTTTTACAAATAATTTAATTCCATTTTTCACTAATAAAACCACTTAATTATTTGGTCAAAATTGGGTCAACACCCATTTTACCAAAACAAAATTCAAACAATCCCCCACATGAATGAAATTAATACATGCGTGTATGCAAAGTCGCTTGAAAGTATCGGGCAAATCCGTTATCGCATCGATAGGTAGCTTGGTAGCCAACCTTCCTTAGTAAAATAATATCCGGATGCATCGTTGTTTAGCCGACGCGATGTCTTGAACTACTCGATTGTTTGTCAGGTAAACCGAGACAACAAGATCTTTACACAATAACAATCTTACACTTGTTGTTCTCACGTTGTGTCCATTTCGCCCTCGACCATATCTTGATTCATAAGCGCTTTCTTTGCTGCAGAATTACTTCTCACTATATAGGTGATCTCCTATCAAGAAAGATCACGCCATACCCACCTTTCGGATAGGAATCATTAAAAGTCTTAAACTTAACCTCACCACATTCAGCATATTTTCATTCACTGATGTTTCGAGAATGAGCTAACACATTTTCAGTTGTTCAATTCAACATTCATAACTTAGTTGTCCCATGAACCAAGGTCTAGGATCTCCAATTCACAAAGATTGGGTTATCGCTATGAACATTCTTTAGTTTGTGGGTTTTAAACTCATTCCATGCAATGCCTTTATACAATTGATCTCGATTTATGCCTTTTGTGCGGATTAAAGATTTTCTTTTAACTTCACGTGAGTCAATCGAATTAACCCCATTCGAATCAACTGGCATGCTAATGGTATTGTGTCTTCGACGTGATATGTCTATTTCTACTTACCATTATACACACTACTTTAATGCCTCTCTTCCAATTGGCCGATTGACTATCACAATGTATCAAAAATTGAAAGAAGCTTATTCCACACAAGGAATATCCTCTAAGAAGTTTTAAGCCCGTTATCTTTTTCTAAATTTTTATCCAAAACAAATGAACTCGCATTCCATAGTGATCGAGTATGCATGTCTACTTAGAAGACTTCCACGACACCACTCATCACCTTATTGTGAAAATATATCCATTGGACTTGGAGTCTTTGTGCCTCGATATCCGACGGGCATCACATTATCCTTCTAATACTGTTGGATATGTCGTATAAAGTATTCAATAGTTCATGGTATACTTTAAATATCTAAGTACTTGTCACGCTTTCAGTGATCCGCATCTGGGGTTACTTGTGAACCTACTTAGCTTACTGTTGAATATGCAATGCCGGACGTGTACAATTCGATTTAAGTATATTAGGCGCCAATTACTTTGCATATTCCAACCGAGAAACCGGTTCGCTTCTATTCTGGTCAAGTATAGACTTAGACCTATAAAAGTGTCAGCCGAGGACTATCAAAATAGTAAACATTCTATGCTTTCACAAAACGGGATTATGACAAGACGATTCTATCACGAGGTTTAGAGATTTTAATCCCTAATATGACATCGTATAATGTCATATCTTTCATGTCAAAGTTTTTCTTCAACATGTTCTCAGTATTCATGATTAAATCATGACTACTTCCCATAATCAACATATCATCTAAATAAAGGTATACTATGATGTAATCATTTGCGGTGCCTTTTTGACACACACATGTCACATTCATTGATCTTGAAACCGCTTAGTTTGACTTTATAGGTAGTCAAACTTTTCATGCCATTCTTGGAGAGTGTTTGGTTTAGTCCATAAAGTGACTTAACAAGTTTACACACCTTTCACTCTTCGACTGCGCAACGCACTCCCCGGGTTATTCCATATAGATCTCTTTCTTCAAGTTCATCATTCAAGAAAGCTTTAACGTCCATTTGATGTATCTACAGGTTACGCAAGCGCCGCAATAGCAATGAGAACACGAACGGGACGTAATCCTTATAACGGAGAATATGTATCAAAAAAGTCATATCCCTCTCCTTTTCTTTGGCTAAACCTTTACCTACCAAACGGGCTTTTATACTTCTGTCAATAAATCCATCCGCTTATATCCCTTTTAAGGATCCACTTCAGATCCCAAAGGTTTGCAACTTGGGTGGGAGATCGACTAACTCCCAAGTGTAATTTTGCATGATGGACTCTATCTCATTATTAATACTTCTTTCCCGGAGAGGAGCTTCGACTAGACAATACTTCAATTTGTCCTATTTATTATGTTTTGGTTCATCTTCATCATCACTTTGAGGTAACGCTTGCAGCCTTCATAAGTTCGTTTACTTCCGAACTTCTCTTCTTTCCTATCTTTATTTGAAAGATATTCTCGAAAAAAAGAATACAACATTTCTTGATTCAATGATCATACCAGCCGTTTATATCGGGGAATAGTTGACTTGTGCATGTGCTATATGCACTACTATTGTTAGCATATCCAATAAAAAGTACAATCGTTCGTCTTCGGGCCGGTTCTAACTTGTTTCCGACTAGCACTTAGACTTTAGCCAAACTCCGCCACTTTGAGGTATTTATATGGTTTCGTCCCTTTCATAACTCATACGGAGTTTTATTTTTACTCTGTGTGGGATCTTATTAAGAATGTAGTTTTGCGAAAGATGTGTGCTTCCCCACAAGTTTTAGGGTAAGCGAACATAACAACATCGCATTCATCATCTCCTAAGAGTCTATTTTTCGTTCTACAACTCCATTTGATTGAGGTGAGTAAAGGGAAGCGACCATTGATGAATTATACCCACTTTCGGGCAAAATTCTTCAAACGGGCAAATATTGTCCTACCAGACACTTGATCATCTTAATCTTCAAATTAAAGATGATTTTCAACTTAGATTCTTATAAGTCTAAAAGCTACTAAAAGCTTCATCTTTGCTTTTCAAAAGATATACATAGCAATATCTTGTGCAATCGCTTATAAACGTTATGAAGTACTTTTTTCCCACCTCGAAGCTCAGACAAGTTTTAAATCACATACATCTGCATAGAACAACTCCT